>JBBPRE010000005.1:0-33477 GCA_038092935.1 Boletus roseobadius
ATGAGAAACACTGGAAGAACGTGGCGATTACGGAGCGGGACGATGCCGAGTTCGCGGCGATCCTGGAGAGACTGGGGGTAGACGTGGGACACGTGGGGTGTGAGCGGCGACGAGACCCGTCGCAGTGCTCGATGCCCGACGGCGCAGAGCTCGAGCTCGTATACACCTGGCCGCCCACGTCCCATGGGTAACGACAGGTATGAAGATGATTAGGAAAAGGTTCTTGTGTAAAATACCTACCTCCCATTCCGTATGCCCGGTTGTGCGTGCACCAGTCCCGTACTTGCCGTATATTCCATCTCTACAATGAGAGAGAAAGGTCCGGAGCGACTGTCTCGGTGTAGATCGAATCCGTGAGAAGATATCAGATAAGAGTCAGTGGTTCGACAAGGCGAACTTACAAATAAGGTAAGTACCAATCCAAAGGCTAGCCAATGATATTTTGACAAGGTAAACCAGTGATGAGCGTACAGCATATTGCATTCTCCAGCCCAGGACAGGGAGTCGTACTTGTGGTCATTCGAGGCTTAACGAGAGGGCCGCCTTCCAGCGGGCCCGCGACGGTGATCAAGCTCTCGGTGTAGGTTCGCATGGTGTCGAAGTTTTCCATGTTGCACTGGATGAGGCGCTGACGACTCGGCACTCGGCACTCGAACTCTTCCCACCTCACATCCACACTTACGCATGTGATATCAAGATTCAGAAGACATAGGCCGTCGATTCCCACGGGAGTCCCAACGGCGTTGCATCATACTCCACTACCGTACCTGTGGCGTATTTCTTGGCCATGCTCTAGTAATTCGTCGTTCCGTCATACGTCCACGACCACCCTCACGGTCCTGCAGAGCCTGTCTGTTACCGACAAGCCGAACGCAGTGTCAATCCCACTACCTCGATTACCTTTATCCCTCAATGTATAGATTTCAGCTACGACACATGTTACGCACGACAGTGGGAACTCTGGGAGTCCAAGGTCTTGAGATCGAATAGTACCGTAATAGCGAGGGACGCGGAGGTTGAGCCATTCGCGTGTGTCCTTCGACCCATGCATGTGATTGTCTTTATTGGTGAACCACCTCACAGACCTAAACGCAACCGTCGCGCACGCGTTCTGCTTCTTCCTGGTTGATGGATGACTTTTTACCGTTAACACCCACGCTTTGCACGGAGATGTGGTATCCGGCTCGCTCGGTATGTATGGGTTGCCCCTAGATGCCATCTACTGTTCAGGCTGGACTGAATCTGCCGTTATATGACGGGCTAGCAGCACTTCAAATGAAGTAAATCATGAGAACCCCCTGCAAATCTCGTGACTGACATTTTCGAGTCCCACTTCGGCCATCACCGCACTGGACCTTTGAAACACCCTTGGCATGCCTGGTATGCCCCATCGTTACCATCGGCGGTGCTCGGGTCTCGTTCTTTGGGGTTATCGCGTCCACGATAAGCTGAGCGCATTTTTCTCTCCGTGTTGGCACCGAACTGGTCCAGTGCTGACACTGGTTTGAGGATGGTCATGGGTATCCACGTTCACAGGGATGCTGGATTCGGGCCCATCCGAGGGCCCTGGAAGAGATGGCAACGTAAGATGTAGTTCCAAAATGATCCTGGCATCACCTCCCATGCTCACCGCAATCATGTGTTACAACAGTGATGGGCCTCCTGCAATTCGCCAAGGTATTGTGGCCGTTTGGCAACCGTGATCCTTGAGACAACGTGCACGGTTTGATGGCACCCATTGGATGATCGGTACGTTGCGCTTCTTTATACGACTAAACGCCGCCGGCAGTTCGTTGGACAGCAACCAAAGTTTTTGATGTTTGGGTGGAGTATAATTTTTTCTGACCCTTAAACCGACAGGGTGAATCTCGGGCTAATAGAACCTCTATTTTGTGGAAAAACACACTTGATGGGTACATTTTGCAATAGTGACCTATTTTACACCACTCCCGGCTTCGTGAGTGCCACAGGCACAAGCATAAAAGTATCGCGGGTTATAATTCTGCCCGCTCTGTCTTGTATTTCTCTGCAACTAATCTTCTCGTCTCATCATGAACCTGCGGGGGCTGTATGTGCGCGATAGCCGAGGCAATCACGGCAAGGGGATTGACACAGGGTTGAACTGGCGTGTCGTCGCATCAGGGTGCAATGTGGGTGGGACAACAGGCATTGGCGGCGATATCGTTTTGCGTCCATTGGACTGGTTGAGGAGTTGGGAGAAAGCGAGGATGTACGATTGGAGGTAGGTTGAGCGCAATCCGACGTTAGCGGGGATGGACGGGTTTCAGGTTTCCAAACGCAGTGAGTTTGAGCTATTGGTTGCGACATCCGCTCATACGTCACTAGATTGGAGGTCAAAGTGTCGACTAATCCATTGTAATGACACACCAAAAGTCCGTGCGTACATATGAACGAGTACGAAGATGTGACAACTTTGCACCCATTTTGGTCCAAGATGATTCGTGACTCCGACGTTCTCGGATGGCTTGACAAGTAGACGCGGTCGGATTTCTGCAAGAGAGCTAGGAAGATGAATGACGAGGGAAGTAGACATATTCACAGTCGCGACGTAATCAATCTTCATATGCTCAGCAGCGAGCACCATGCACTTCTAGCAATGTGCGGTGTCATTTCAACCGAACTGCAATCTATCCGACAATCGCATCATAGCGCTGGGTTGCGATAGCCCGATAGCAAGAATATCCCCGTTGGTGGGCGGCATACCGTTGCCGAGGTTCATTTCAAATGTAAACCTGACACACTTAGTGAGCCTGCTTCCATCGCTCGTTTCCATTAATCAAATTCCGTCAGCACCCTACCCACGCTCACCGCCATTTACGATCAAGATAAGGCCGTGCCGGACGTAAAATGTCGCCGAAAACCAACCTGTGATATCATGCTACAGTACCTCCGTCGCCCTCAGCCGATTCTCGGGCTGCCGCTTTCTTTGATGTGCATCGTATGTCTCCACTCTATCTACTAATCACCCCTTGTCGTCCATGCACCAAACTAATGGATATTCAACTTGATAGGAACTTTTTCTATGTAGCATTCACCCAGGGCCTGTTCAGCGTGATTATACGGCAGACAGTCAGCCTAGCCCTGACACCTGCTGCAACTATTGTTATCTATACACTGAATGCCAGGTTTATATTGAACATTAGGGAGCTGGATGTCCGAAGTATCCATGACCAGGGAATCGACACTGATTTTGGCATGTTATCGAGCCGTGGTGCAGACACATTCACAAACATTGGAACTGCACTCCATTTTGCAGTTCCGGGGTTGGGGGAGGAGTTAGATGGGGTTGAAGAGATACCTATGGGTGAGCTAAGGATGAGGGAATATGTCGATGGGAATTGATTCGCCATTGAATGTGGTCGGGGCTCACCCTGTGATAGATCCATGCTTCCGTCGGGTACACATTTCTGCATATCCAATGCGTTCTATACTGTACAATCTTCGTAATGTATGTCCCCTTGACTTTCCAGTGGATGAAAGGACTGAATGGAATCAAGTCTGGAAGGAGTTGTATCAAGAAGACGGTTCGCGTTGTCGACACTACCTTCATAGCTTCGCCCCCAGTAGCGGTGACTTCAAGCTTGGGGAAGGTGGCCCGCACCGACGCGAGGGATCTTATCGGTGCCCTCAGAATCTTGGACGTGCGAGGGATGCAGGTCTGGCAGGGCCAACATATCGAGTGTGGGCAGCGTACACTGACTTGGTCACAGAATCTCCGTGCCCGGATAAAGGAACAGAGAGTCAGGGAGACAATAACAAATACTGTAACCACTTACCGCCAATTGGAGAAGCGACGACACGGATTCCACGACGCCGACGCCGAGCGACCATGACGCACTCCATGCGCCGCAATTCTTGCTGAAGGTCGAGGGGAGACGCCAGTGGTCCAACCACACTTCCAACGCGCGTCTCGAGGTTCACCTGATTGCCCAATTTGAGGAGCCGTCATCCGAGTTCCAAATATTGAATGCCGACTCACCAATGATCGATGTTGGACGGACGAGTATTGAAGGAAAGGAAAATAGCTAGGGATGGTAAACAGAATTCATCGTCACTTTCGAGCTCATTCCATTCAACTCTCACGCGCTGGCGACATTTTCGTTTGTGCATTCCGCTGGTTGAGCTCTGGTTGCTGCGTCGAGGCAGGCATAAGTACTCTGACTTTTACCCGTACCCAACGAGTTTCGACGCGCGCCACGCCAAATACGAGTCCTGATGCGAATTCGATCGACTTGTTGATAGACCCCCAGCTGTCCAGCTGCAAAATTAAAATCCGTAGTGACCGTTCGGAAACGAAACCTGATCAAACAATACGACGGTAAGGATTAGGCTGGGACCAAGTATAGTGTAACCATAAGAAAATGCTTCTGGTGATCGACACTACAGACAATCAATACTAATCAGTATTATTGCTGCGGCTATATTAGCTGTCCGACAGTGCTAAATCAGGTATGTACACTGCAGCTATCTTTGAACGCTCCGGCACTGCTACGACTGCGGAAGCACATTCAGCCATCGATCGACTACGCTGGCAATAGAAGCAACGGACTTTGAATCCACCTCCAAGTGGTTCTGGAAAGACGATTCTCAACTCCGACGTTCTCGGATGGCTTGGCGAGCAGACACGGCGGCTAGCTTCCTGCGGGGAAGTTAGGAACATGAACGCGTGGTCGAAGAACCTGTGTTCTACTTGGACTCGTCTAAACACCTGACCCGGACGGCCAGCAGGGCAGGCATAGTCACAGTGGCAACGTAAATTGCCTCAACGAGACTTACTAGCACCCCACGTAGTTCCTAGACTTTCGGTGTTATCTCGACGGTGCCACACCAACCCGATGATCGCGTCATGGCCTCCAGTTATGTTCATATTGTTGCGATGGTCCGATAGCGATGTCATCCGAGCTTTTCGGTCGTCGAAAATTCTATTCATGTAAATTCGACGAACATGGTAGTGGGCTTGCGTCGCTCGTCTTAATCAATCTAACTTTGGGCTCAATACCTTGCCAAGTGCATGCCGCCCACTTGATGTTTAGCCGGGCAATAGCGCGTCCTCTTATACCCTCTAACGTCTTCAGTACTCGGATCTTCGCATTCTTCGACGTGCCATCAGCCCGTCCTTCGCCCGTCCCGCTAATATCTTCCACTTCTGCCTCTCTTACAGACTTCGTGGATCGTGATCATGTCTACAAGTCTACAAACCGCCCTGGAGAGCCTTCTGTTGAACAATTATGTATCCCGTATGTCCAGTTATTATGGGTGATTGATGGATCTCACGAACCCTGCTAGTTGCGATGGTCACTGCGGTCGCGTATGACTATGGTGCGTCACGAATTCACGTCCGTTGATATCGGAATAACAGCGGCATGATCAGTTCTCACCCTTTCAACCGAGGTATTTATCCTGAAATTTTTTCGTGGCTGCATGTAAACACTGCCTGGCATTTCCGTACTAGATACAATATATCTGGGTAAGTGATCATTCTGTAGACGAATGATCTTAGTATTGACAACGTTACAGAAAAGACCATGGACCTGGGTCTCGACTATGTTCATTCTTGTATGTATCAAGTCTCCTTGGTCATGCTTGTGACTGATGCCCCGATCTAGGTCCGTTATGGGGGCTTGCTTACAATCATGTATGACTATTGTTTCGATGATGACTATCTCGCATTGACTTTGATCCACTATCAAGTCCTCTCTCACTTGGTATGTTCAGTTCTCCAGATTATGACTGATTAAGGCTGAGTATCCCAAACTTCAAGCTGGGTCCTCCTTCGTGCCCGGACCTTTGTGGGTAAGGCTTTCTCTAGATCGTGCCATGTCAACCCTCAGCCAACCGAATATCATGTACATCACCTTAGATGTATGTGTCACTTTCTCTCTCGAGGTCATGAATGACTGATATCAATTCTATAGCTGTAGGTCTTTCAGGAATTCCTCGGCATGACCATACCTAAAACTATGTTTTCATCGACAAGGTGAAATGCTTATCTATCCACTATCCTGGACCAACCTCATTTTCACAAATTCTTCTGATGGTAAGCTGGTGATTCCACTCGGTGGTGTAATAATTCATGGGAATTCATTGCAGTGGTGATGGTCTTTCGAGTCTATGCATTGTGTAACCGATCAAAAGCAATCCTTAGTGTTCTTCTGTTCCTTTGGATTGCAGAGGTTGTTGTCAGCATCACTGCTGCCATCATATACACCCGACCTGGGGCTATGATAGGTGTGTCTAACAGTGTTTTTTGATATATGTATCGGAGGGACATCTGAACATGTTCCTGGTGTGGTGCTTGTCCCATAGTATTCGTCTCATCTGCACCTGATCCATCAGTTTGCATATTGCAATATCCTTCATGGACTTGGGCGAGATACTCTATCATTCCTTTGGTGGTTCTACAGGGTGTGATGTGTATAATTGGCATCTTTCAAGCTCTCAGGCAATCACTACAATTGTATAAAACAACAAGAAGATGGCAGTTAAACCGGTACATCAAACTCATTGTCGAGCAAGGCATCCTTTACTTCCTCATGTATGTCTCCATCCTATCTCGTATACAGATGAAACTAATAGATACCTTAATTAACAGAAACCTTTTTCATGCGATAATTATCCAGGGACTCTTGAGCACAACTATACCGCAGACGCCCAGCCTGATTCTGAGTAGTGTCGCAGATATTCTTCCCTTCACACTGAACCCCCGGTTTATACTCAGCATAAGGGAGCTATATGCTCAAAATGTCCACAGCCAGGACATTGACACCGGATTCGGCATGGAGGACACACTCGTTGGGACTACACTCCACTTTGCTGACCCAGGGCTCGAGAGGGAGTCAGATGAGGTTGAAGAAATCCCTATGGAAGAGCAGAAACCAAAGAGACATGCTGACGGGAACGAATATTGAGTGCGTTTTAGCGAATTGAACGTCGGTCCGAACTCAACCCGATGACAGAATCCCATGGCTTCGAGCACACTTTTCTTCGTATCCAAACGTCTTTCCTACCGCACTCTCATCTACGTCCGTGTCCACTGTCAATGATATATGTCCCCTCGACTTTTCAGCGAGTGAAAGGATGGGAAAGAACTGGATCTGGAAGGAGTTGAATCAAGAAGACGATTCGTGTTGTTGACACTCCGAGTAGTGTAGTTCACGCTAATGCAAGTGGATCTTGCCAGCAATTATTGAACCTCGAGGTTTGGACGTGTGAACGATGCAGTAGGGTCAGAATGTCTCCAGGCGACGTACACCGACCTCGGCCACGGAATCCCCGTACGTGGCTCAAGAAGCAGATAAGATAGACTGATGGTCGGAGGGAATTGGGGATAACAACAAATATTGCCGCAACTTACTGGACAAGTTACGAGACGGACTTCACGATGCTGAACGCGATTGAATTACGGTCTCAACACGCGTTGGGAGGTCGCGCGATTTCCCAGATTGAGCAACCGTATATCCAGGGTTCAAGTTGTTACTGACCGGCACCTGGTGTAAGCAGCGTAGTTCGTGAAGGTGCGCGGAGCGGGCGGCCCTTGCGCTTCCATCCTGGAATGAAGGCGCTAGTCGAATAGCGAGGGATAGACCCACCCCAGACGACGTCGCCAAACCGATCCGCACAGTGAAAGTGAAAATACAAAATAATGTACAAAAGAGCAAGCAAATTATTATCCGGATTTCTGCGGGGTGGATATACAGAACCTGGACAACAGCGGAGCATACCGAAGACCCTGTACTACCAAACTTGAAAACAACAGACCCAGGGAATTGACACTGGTTTTAGCATGTTGTCAGGCCGTGGTGCAAACACATTTCTATGGGAGAGCTGAGAATGAGAGAATATGTCGACAGGAATGGATATTGAATTTTGGAAATTTGAATGTGGTCAGACCTCACCTTGTGATAGACCCATGCTTTCGTCGTGTACCCATGTCTACATATCCAATGCGTTCTATACTGTACAATCTTCGTCATGTATGTCCCCTTAACTTTCCAGAGGATGAAAGGATTGGAAGAAATCAAGTCTGGAAGGAGTTGTATCAAGAAGACAATTCGCGTTGTCGACACTACCTTCCTACCTTCAAGTTCTCCCCAGTCCAAGTAAGGGTAAGGTTTCCCACACTGAAGCGAAGGAGCTTGCTGGCGATCATGTGGACCCCAAATATTGGACGTGCGAGGGATGCAGACACTGGTGGGGTCAAGATATCGAGCGCGGGGGGCGTACACTGACTTAGTCACGAAATCTCCGTACCTGGATAAAGGAATAGAGAGTTGGGGAGATAATAACAAATATTGCAACCACTTACTGCCAACTGGAGAAGCGATGACACGGACTTCACGACACCGACGCCGAGAAACCATGAGGCGCTCCGTGCGCCGGAATTCTTGCTAAAGGACAAGTTGAGATGCTAGTGGTCCAATCACACCTCCAACGCACATCTGGAGGTTTGCCTGATTGCCCGATTTGAGGAACTGTCATCCAAGTTCCAAATATTAAATGCCGACTCACCAATGATTGGTGTCAAAATGGACGAGCATTGAAGCAAAGGAAAATAGCTAGGGATGGTGGTGTTTGGACGACAATTCATCGCCACTTTCAAACTCATTCCATCCAACTCTCACCTGCCGGTGACATTTTCGTGACATTTTCGTTCGTGCACTCCGCTGGTTGAGCTCCGGTTGCTGCGTCGAGGAAGGCATAAGTATATGCTCCTCTGAGCATGTGCTCTGATTTGTATCCGTACCAGATAGGCTTCGGCACGGGTAACACCGCAGGTGAAAAGTCAATACCGTACCCACACTCTCGAACACCGTAGCCGGTAGTGGTACGAATCAGGTCACACTACCCGCATCGTCAAACACCGTACCCGGTACGGGTACGGGTGGACACCGACCCGTAAATCAGACAGTGTGCTGCAAACACCACGGTGACTCTGAGCACCGTGGGTACTATATTCAGTTACACCTGGAAAATGATGAAGTGCTGGTAGCAGGGATTGAAATATTGATGTATCACCTGAATCCAAATCCGAGCACGTCAGGTCGATAGTATCAGCAATCCTGGAACATGAAGAGTGACCAATACGCTGTTCTCAGTGGCGAGCTAAAGCCTTTGCGCCTTTGACAACAGCCTTCTTGATCATTGTCACGGTGTGTGAGATGGATGACAAGATAGACTTTGAGGATGTGCGAGAATGAGATATCGTAGCATCAGGGGTTTTTGGGTGGAGTTTGAGTTTGATCTGTAACAGGCACTGTGAAATGTGAGTAGACTGACCTTCTCCAACACGACCACACGCTCAATACCTGGCTAGATGTAGCTCCGCGGGCGTGGGACCAAGTTCGCTAGATACATTGAACGAAAAATTTAGGCGACTCCAGGGTGGCTCTATGTTGGACTTTTCTGAATACCTTGATCAAATCCTCTGTCCACAATTCATGCTGTTTGAGGTTTGGGACAGTACAGAGGGAGCTTTCTGAGGTAGCCTGACATTTATTGCCGCTCCGTTCGGAAATCGTAGTGGTTGAACACAAAGAATAACTGTGCCTGGCGTGGATATCCGGATAATGCCGAGGAGCAGCCTGACGCACGATGCGCAACCCAGGCCGCACAAGATACCTCCAACCCGCGGTTAAAGGGTACGGTGTACGAGCGGTGACAGCTCACGCACACCATACCCGTACCCTCAAAGCCCGTTTGCCAAAAACCCACCTATACCCGCGCGATTTTCTAGTACCCGACGAGTTTCGACGTGCGCCACTCCAATGATACTCCGAGCTGATGCGAATTCGATCGACTTGTTTGATAGAGGCCCAGCTATCTAACTCACGCTGTCCTATAAAATTGAAATCCATAGTGACCGTGCGGAAGCGAAACCCGAACAAAGTGAAGGCGAGGGTTCTCCGTGTGTATGCTAAGTACAGTCTAACCCTGGGAAAATGTTTCTGGTGATTGGCCAGTACTACTACGGAGACGACCATCATCATCACTATGATTGCTGCGGCGACATACAGTACAACTGTCCAGGTGCTTTATCAGGTATGTACATTGCAGTTGTCTTTCAACGTGCCGCGCCACGAAGGACTTCCAATCACAGCTAAGCTGGCTATAGAAAATACACTTTGAATCCATCCTAGTCCTGGAAATGCGATTCAGGACTCCGATACTCTCGGATGGCTTGGCGAACAGATACGGTCGGCTTCCTGCGAGAGAGCTGGGAATTCTACTACTTCAACTTGTCTGAATACCCGACCCGGATGGCCAGCAGGGGAGGCACAGTCACAGCGGCAACGTAAATTTCCTCAATGAGCCTAGCATCACACGCACTTCTTAGACTTGAGGCGTTATCTCAGATCGGCGTACCAACCAACCCGACGATCACGTCATGCCCCTCGGTTATGTTCATATTGTTGCGATGATAGCAATTTCATCAGACGATTTCGGTCGTCGAAAATTCGTTTCATGTAAACTGGACGAACGTGGTAACAGGCTCGCGTCGCTCGTCTTAATGGATCAAACTTTGGGCTCAACACCCTGCCAAGTGCATGCTACCCTGTTAAGTAAGACAACGGTAACGATTTGCTGAGTCAATGTCTAGCCGGCCAAAAGCGCGCCCTCTTATACCCTCTCATCGTCCTCAGTTCTCGGACCTTTGCTTCCCTTGGCGTGTCATCAGCCAGCCATTCACCCGTCCCGCTAACATCTTCGACTTCTGTCTCTTTTACAGACCTCGCGGATCGTGATAATGTCTACAAGTCTAGAGGCCGACCTGGCGAGCCTCTTGCTGAACAACTATGTATCCCGTATGTCTAGTTATCATAGGTGATTGATTGATCTCGCGAACCCTGATAGTTGCGATGGTCACTGTGGTCACGTATGACTATGGTGCGTCACAGATTCATGTCCGTTGATATCGGAATAACATCGACACGATCAGTCCTCACTCTTTCAACCGAGGTATTTATCTTGTATTTTTTTCGTGGCTGTATGCAAACACTGCCCGGCTGGTACTTCGTACTAGATACAATATATCTGGGTGAGTGATCATTCTATAGACGAATGATCTTAGTATTGACAACGTTACAGAAAAGACCATGGACCTGGGTCTCGACTATGTTCGTTCTTGTATGTATCAAGTCTCTTGGGGCATGCTTGTAACTGATGTCCCGATCTAGGTCCGTTATGGGGGCTTGCTTTCAATTATGTATGACTACTGTTTCAATGATGACTATCTCGCATTGACTTTGATCCATTATCAAGTCCCATCTCGCTTGGTATGTTCTGTTCTCCAGATTGAGGCCGATTAAGACTGAGTATCCCGAACTTCAAGCTGGGTCCTCCTTCGTGCCCGGTCCTTTGTGGGTAAGGCTTTCTCTAGATTATACCATGTCGATTCTCAGCTGACTAAATATCATGTACACCACCCTAGATGTATGTGTGTCATTTTCTCTCTTGGATCATGAATTACTGATATCAATTCTATAGCTGTATGTCTTTCAGAAATTCCTTGACACGACCGTACCTAAGAAACTATGTTTCCATTGACAAGGTAAAATGCTTATCTATGTACCACCCTGGACAATTAGCATTTTCATGTTTTCTGCTGATGGTAAGCTGGTGATTCCACTCGGTTGTGTAATAATTCACGGGAGTTCGTTGCAGTGGTAATGGTATTTCGAGTCTATGCATTGTGTAACCGATCAAGAGGAATTCTCGGTGTTCTTCTGTTCCTTTGGATTGCGGAGGTTGTTGTCACCATCACTGCTAGCATCCTATACACCAGACCCGGGGCTATCATAGGTATGTCGAACAGTTTTGTTTGATACATGTATCAGAGGGAGATCTGAACACATCTCTGGCGTGGTGCTTGTCCCGCAGTATTTATCCCTCCTGCACCTGATCCAACAGTCTGCATAGTCCAATATCCTTCATGGAATTGGGCGAGGTATTCTGTCATTCCTGTGGTGGTTCTACAGGGTGTGATGTGCATCATTGGGATCTTTCAAGCTCTCAGGCAATCACTTCAACTATACAAAACAACAAGAAGATGGCAGTTGAACCAGTACATTAAACTCCTTGTCGAGCAAGGCACCCTTTACTTCCTCATGTATGTCTCCGCCCCATCTCTCCTTCACTTATATATAGATGAAACTGATGGATACCTGAACCGAAGAAATTTTTTCCAGGTAACGATCGTCCAGGGACTCTTCAGCACCACTATAGGGCAGCCGTACAGCCTGATTCTGAGCAGTGTCGCAAATATTCTTCCCTACACACTGAACCCCCGGTTTATACTGAGCATAAGGGAGCTATATGCTCAAAGTGTCCACAGCCAGGACATTGACACCGGGTTCGGCATGTCAGGCACACTCATTGGAACTACACTCCACTTTGCCGACCCAGGGCTCGAGAGGGAGTCAGATGAGGTCGAAGAAATCCCTATGGAAGAGCAGAAACCAAAGAGAAATGCTGGCGGGAACGAATATTGAGTGCGTTTTAGCGAATCGAATGTCGGTCCGAACTCAACCTGATGACAGAATCCCATGGCTTCGAGTACACATTTCTTTGTATGCAAACGTCGTTTCCTACTACTGCATTTTCATCTGTGTCTGTGGCTACGTCAATGAGATATGTCCCATCGACTTTTTCAGTGGGTAAAAGGATTGGAAAAAACCAGGTCCGGAAGGAGTTGAATCAAGAAGACGATTCGCGTTGTCGATACTCCGGGTACAGTAGTTCATGCTAGTGCAAGTGGATCTCACCACAGATAGGACGGACTGTGATGATCGAAGGGGATGGGGGATAACAACGCTACTTGCTGAAGGATTACGAAGCGGACTTCACGCCTCGGACGCCGAATTGCGTTTTCAACACGCGCCTCGAGCTCGCCCGATTGCCCAGGTCAATGAGCAGCCATATGCTACTGAATGACATTTGGTGTGCACCGTAGTTCATGAAAATGCGCGGGGCGAACTGCTCTCCTGGATTGAAGGAACTAGTCGAAGAGCGGGGGATGATTCCATTTCAAACGACGTCGTCAAACCGAGATGCAGACCCGGAGTGAAAGTGAAAGTACAAAACAATGTACGAAAGAGTAGGCAAATTGTCATATAGATTTCTGCGGGGCGGATATACACAAACTGAACAAGAGCGGAGCGTACCGAAGAACATGTACTACCAAAAGCAACAATCACGTCAGACACGAAAAGACGATCGAGTGGGGGATTGGGTGTTCCACAGATATGGTACGATGACGCATATGTAGACACTCGCACTGTGGAATGAAAGGAACCGGAATCGAGCCAAAGCAGTTGGATGAAGTGCAAACCGAGCGTGTGGCAACCGGGTCCAACCTTACGACATGTTAAAGGCCATTAACAACACGCCCATATCAACAAGCCTGAGATGGATAGCCTGATAATGGCAGACATATGCACCTTTGGTTTTTTTATTATTATTCCATGAATGTTGATGCCAAAGGGCGACGATGTGAATGATGGTGAGAAAGGTTGGGCGGAAATGGTTTGAGTGATTTGTGATGATGACCTGTGCTCACACCCTTGTAGCAGAAGGTGAGATGGATGGCATGACAGACAACGCCCAATGTCCAGCGTCTTTGCGGGAGGCGTTCTACGAGGTTTGTGATTCCAATCATACCACCAACGCGCGTTTCGAGGTTCGCCTGATTGCCTAATTTGAGGAACCATCATCCGAGTTCCAAATATTGAATGCCGACTCACCAATGATCGATGTCGAAACGGACGAGCATTGAAGGAGAGGAAAACAGCTAGGGATGGTGACATTAGGACGACAAAGTTCATCGCCACTTTCAAGCTCATTAGTACGTTCAACTCTCACCCGCCAGTGACATTTTCGTTTGTGCATTCCACTGGTTGAGCTCTGGTTGCTGGGTCGAGGTAGGGTATGATACGCTTCTCCGAGTATGGCTCTGATTTCTATCGGTACCTGACGAGTTTCAAAAATTCGACGCGCGCCACGCCAATACTCCTGATGCGGATTCGATCAGCTTGCTTGATAGACGCTCACCTGTCTAACTCACGCTGTCTTGTATAAAATTAAGTCCCTTCGGAAGCGAAGACCGAACGAGGATTCTCGGCGTGTATGCTAAGTATAGTGTAACCCTGGGAAAATGTATCTGCTAGTAATCGACTCTAATTCAGAGGACGATGATATTATCGGTATGATTGCTGAGGCTATATACAACCGTCCAGGTGCAATGTCAGGTACATTACAGTTATCTTTGAACGCGCCGTGCCACGAAGCACATTCAACCACAGATCGACTAGGCTGGCTATAGATACAACGGACTTTGAATCACATTCTGGTTTTGGAAAGACGATTCATGACTCCGAGTCTCCGACGCTCTCTCCGAGGATGGCTTGCCAGTGCGAGCAAACACGGTCGGCTTCCAGGTTTCTGCGAGAGGACTAGGAAAATAAACCAGCGGTTGAAAATTGTGCGTTCTACTTCAAGCCGTCTAAACACCCCACTCGGATGGCCAGCAGGGACAGGTATAGTCACAGCGGCAGCGTGGATTTCCTCAACGAACCTAGCACCCCACGCACTTTTCAGACTCTCGGTGTTATCTCAACGGCGTATCAACCAACCCGACGACACGTCATGGCCCCCAACTATGTTCATATTACCGCGAAGGTCCGATAGTGATTTCATCCGAGGTTGTCGGTCGTCGAAATCTTTTCACGTAAGCTCGACGAACATGGTACTTACGTAGCGGGCGTATAGCTCAGGCTTGTCTTAATCGATCAAACTTTGGACTCCACCTGCCATGTGCATCACCCCGCTAAGTAAGACAGCGGTAACAATCCACTAAGCTGAATGTCTAGCCGAGCGATAGCGCGCCCTCTTATACACTCTCGTCGTCCTCGGTTCTCGGATCTTTACTTTCTTCGACGTGCCGCCAATCCGTCCTTCGCCCGTCCCTTCGGCTTCTACCTCTCTGATAGGCTTCGTGGATCATCGTGATCATGTCTACAAGTCTACAGACCGTCCTGGAGAGCCTCCTGTTGAGCAACTATTCATCCCGTATGTTCAGTTATCCTGGGTGATTGATTGATCCCACGAACCCTGCTAGTTGCGATGGTCACCGCGGCCGCGTATGACTATGGTGCGTCATGACTTCATATCCGTTCGTACCGGAATAACATTAACACGATCAGTCCTCACCTTTCCAACCGAGGTATTTATCTTGTGTATTTTCGTGGCTCTATGCAAACACTCAGATTGCCTGGCCGGTACGTTGTACTAGATAGAATATATCTGGGTGGGTGAACATTCTATAGATAGATGGTGTCGTATTGACAACATTCCAGAAAAGGCCGTGGACCTGGGTCTCGACTACGTTCATCCTTGTATGTATCAAGCCTCCTTGGTCATGCTTGTAGCTCATGTCCCAATCTAGGTCCGTTATGGGGGCTTGCTTTCAATCATGTATGACTACTGTTTCAATGACGACTTTGCATTGACTTTGATCTATTATCAAGTCCTCTCTCGCTTAGTATGTTCAGTTCCCTAGATTGTAACCAATTAAGACTGAGTTTCCCGAACTTCAAGATGGGACCACCTTCGTGCCTGGTCCTTTGTGGGTAAGGCTTTCTCTAGATTATGCCATGTCAATTCTCAACCGACTGAATGTCACGTACATCACCTTAGATGTATGTGTTTCGTTTTCTCTCTTGGAACCCTGAATGACTGATCAATTCTATAGCTGTAGGTCTTTCAGGAATTCCTCGGCATGACCATACCTAAAAACTATGTCTCCGTTGACAAGGTAAAATGCTTCTCCATCTACCATCCTGGGCAAACATCATTTTCACAGATTCCGCTGATGGTAAGCTGGCGATTCCGCTTAGTAGTGTAATAATTCATGCGGATTTATTGCAGTGGTGATGATCTTTCGAGTCTATGCATTGTGTAACCGATCAAGAGGAATTCTCGGTGTTCTTCTGTTCCTTTGGATTGCAGAGGTTGTTGTCACCATCACTACTGGCATCATGTACACTAGACCTGGGGCTGTGATAGGTATGTCTAACAGTTTCGTCCGATACATGTATCAGGGGGAGATCTGAACATATCTCTGGTGCGGTACTTGTTCCACAGTATTTATCTCTCCTCCACCCGATCCAACAGTCTGCATAGTACAATATCCTTCATGGAACTGGGCGAGATATTCTATCGTTCCTCAGATAGTTCTGCAGGGAGTTATGTGCATAATTGGCATCTTTCAAGCTCTCAGGCAATCACTTCAACTATATAAAATGACGAGAAGATGGCAGTTGAACCAGTACATCAAACTCCTTGTCGAGCAAGGCACCCTTTACTTCCTCATGTATGTCTCCGCCCCATCTCTCGTTACCTCATATACGGACGAAACTGATGGATACCTGAACCAACAGAAATTTCTTCCATGCAATAATTATCCAGGGACTCTTCAGCATAACGATAGGACAGACATCCAGCCTGATTCTGAGCAGTGTCGCAAATATTCTTCCCTACACACTGAACCCCCGGTTTATACTCAGCATAAGGGAACTACATGCTCAAAGTGTCCGCGGCGAGGGCATCGACACCGGATTCGGCATGTCAGGCACACTCACAAACATTGGAACTACACTCCACTTTGCCGACCCGGGGTTCAAGAGGGGGTCAGATGAGGCCGAAGAAATCCCTATGGAAGAGCAGAAGTCAAAGAGACAAGCTGGCGGGAACGAATATTGAGTGCGTTTTAACGAATCGAATGTCGGTCCGAACTCAACCCGATGACAGAATCCCATGGCTTCGAGTACCCATTTCTTCGTGTGCAAGTGTCATTTCCTACTGCACTCCCGTCTGCTTTTGTCCACTGTCAATGATGTATGTCCCCTCGACTTTTCAGCGAGTGAAAGGATGGGAAAGAACTAGATCCGAAAGGAGTTGAATCAAGAGGACGATTCGCGTTGCAAGTCGATACTCCGGACACAGTAGTTCACGCTAGCGCAAGTGGATCTCACCACAGGTAGGATGGACCGTAATGATTGAAGGGGATGGGGGATAACAAGAAACATCGCCGTTACTTGCTGAAGAAATGACGAGACAGACTTCACGACGCCGAACGTGATTGAATTCCGTTTTCAACGCGCGTCCCGATTGCCCAGGTCACTGAGCAGCCATATGTCCAGAGTCAATACCGAACGACATCTGGTGTAAGCAGCGTATATCGTGAAGATACGCGGAGCGAGCCACCCTTGCGCTTCCGTCCTGGATTGAGGAGCTAGTCGAAGAGCGAGGGATAATTCCATTTCAAACGACGTCGCCAAACCGAGCCGCAGAGTGAAAGTGAAAGTACAAAACCTAGTGTACAAAAGAGTAGGCAAATTGTCACACGGATTTCTGCGGGGCAGATATACACAAACTGAACAACTTGAAGAGTGGAGCGTACCGAGGAACATGTACCATCGAAAGCGACTGTCACGTCAGACACGAAAGGACGATAGAGTGGGGGATCGGGGGATTGGGTGTTCCGCAGATGTGGTATGACGCATAGACACTTGCATTGTGGAATGAAAGGAACCGGAATCGAGCTATAGCGGTTGATAACGTGCAAACCGAGCATGTAGCAACCAAGTCCAACCTTACGATGTGTTCAAGCCCATTGACAACACGCCCATGTCAACAAGATGGATAGCCTGATAAATGCAGATGGCAGATGCGGATGACTTCATTGTGCAAGGTAACCAGATTGCAGGCGCACGGACATATGCACCCTTGGTTTTGTTTCATGAATGTGCGAATGGTGGTACAGACCTGAGACAACGCCCCAGCCCAATGTCCAGCGTCTTTGCGGGAGGCATTCTACGGAGGATAGTGATTCCAATCACACCATCAACGCGCGTCTTGATGTTCGCTTGATCGTTCAACTTGAGGCGCCGTCATCCGACTTCCAAATATTGGATGCCGAGTCACCAATGATCGATGTCTACACAGACGAGCGGCATTGAAGGAGAGGAAGACAGCTAGGGATGCCAGTGACATTTGGACGACAGAGTTCACCGCCACGTGCTTTCAAGCTCATTCCGTTCAACTCTCACCCGCCGACGACATTCTCGTTTGTGCATTCCGTTGGTTGAGCTCTGCTTGCTGCGTCGAGGCAGGTATAAGTATATGCTCCCCTGAGTTATGGCTCTGATTTCTGTCGGCACCCTGACGAGTTTCAAACTCGACGCGCGCCACGGTAATACTCCTGATGGGAAATTCGATGAACAACTTGTTTGATAGACACCTAGCTGTCTAACTCACACTGTCTTGTAAGATTGAGTTCTTTCGGAAGTGATGACTGAACAAGGATTAAGATTCCCGGTGTGTGCGAAGTAGTGTAAGCCTGGGAAATTTGTTTCTGCCAGTAATCGACTCTGAAGACGATCTTACAGCTGTCTTTGAACGCGCCGCGCCACGGGGCACATTCAACCACGGGTCAACTATAGGGCTGGCTACGGATACAACGGACTTTGAATCCGTCCTGGTTTTGGAACGATTCACGACTCCGAGTCTCCAACGCTCTCTCCAAGGATGGCCTGGCGAGCAGACACGGTCGGCTTCCAGGTCCCCGCGAGAGAGTTAGGAAGACAAACCAGTGGTCGAAAATTGTGCGTTCTACTTCAAGCCGTCTAAACACCCCACTCAGATGGCGAGCAGGGGCAGGTATAGTCACACTGGCAACGTGGATTTCCTCAATGAACCTAGCACTCCACGCACTTTTCAGACTCTCGGTGTTATCTCAACGGCGTATCAACCAACCCGACGACACGTCATGGCCCCCAGTTATGTTCATATTGTTGCGATGGGCCGTCCCATTGCATCCGAGGTTTTCGGTCGTCGAAATCTTTTCACGTAAACTCGATGAAGATGGTAATGGGCGTGTAGCTTGTCTTAATCGATCAAACTTTGGACTCCACCCTGCCATGTGCACCACCCCGTTAAGTGAGACAACGGTAACGACTCGCTAAGCCGAATGTCTAGCTGGGCAATATGCGCGCCCTCTTATACCTTCTCGTCGTCCTCGATTCTCGGATCTTTACTTTCTTCGACGTGCCATCAATTCGTCCTTCGCCCGTCCCGCTAACGTCTTCGACTTCTGCCTCTGTTATAGAACTCGTGGATCTTGATCATGTCCACAAGTCTACAGACCGCCCTGGAGAGTCTCCTGTTGAACAACTATGTATCCCGTATGTCCAGTTATCCTGGGTGATTGATTGGTCTTACGAATCCTGCTAGTTGCGATGGTCACTACGACCACGTATGACTATGGTGCGTCACGACCTCACGTCCCGTTGATACCGGAATAACATCGACACGATCAGTCCTCGTCCTTCCAACCGAGGTATTTATCTTGTATTTTTTTCGTGGTTTTATACAAATACTCAGGCTACCTGGCCGGTACCTTGTACTAGATAGAATATATCTGGGTAAGTGAGCATTTTATAGATAAAGGATGTCGTATCGACAACAAACCAGAAAAGACCATGGACCTGGGTCTCGACTATGTTCATTCTTGTACGTATCAGGTCTCCTGGGTCATGCTTGTGGCTTATGTCCTAATCTAGGTCCGTTATGGGGGTTTGCTTACAATCATGTATGACTGCTGTTTCAATGATGACTATCTCGCATTGACTTTGATCTATTATCAAGTCCTCTCTCACTTGGTATGTTCAGTTTTCCAGATTGGGGCTGATTAAGACTGAGTATCCCGAACTTCAAGCTGGGACCACCTTTGTGCCTGGTCCTTTGTGGGTAAGGCTTCCTCTAGATTATACCATGTCAATTCTCGGCTGATTGAATTACATGTACACCACCCCAGATGTATGTGTTTCATTTTCTCTCTTGGCATCATGAATGACTGATATCAATTGGATAGCTGTAGGTTTTTCAGAAATTCCTTGACATGACCATACCCAAAAACTATGTTTCCATTGACAAGGTAAAATGTTCATCAATCTGCCATCCTGGGCAAACATAATTTTCACAAATGCTACTGATGGTGAGTTGGTGATTCCACTTCATGGTGTCATCATTCACGGAAATTTGTTGCAGTGGTGATGGTCTTTCGAGTCTATGCATTGTGTAACCGATCAAGAGGAATTCTCGGTGTTCTTCTGTTCCTTTGGATTGCAGAGGTTGTTGTCACCATCACTGCTGGCATCATATATGCCATGCCTGGAGCTGTGATAGGTTTGTCCGACAGTTTTCGATGCATGTATCAAAGGGGGATCTGAACATATTCCTGGCATGGTGCTCGTCCCACAGTATTTATCTCTTCTGCACCGGATCCATCAGTCTGCATAATACAATATCCTTCTTGGAATTGGGGCAGATATTCTATCATTCCTCTGATAGTTCTACAGGGTGTAATGTGCATCATTGGGATCTATCAAGCTCTCAGGCAGTCACTCCAACTATATAAAACAACAAGAAGATGGCAGTTCAACCGGTACATCAAACTCCTTGTCGAGCAAGGCATCCTTTACTTCCTCATGTATGTTTCCGTCCTATCTCTCATCACCTTGTATACAGATGAAACTAATGGATACCTTGACCAACAGAAACCTGTTCCACGCAATAATTATCCAGGGAATCCTCGGCACAACTATACCGCAGACACCCAGCCTGATTCTGAGTGGTGTCGCAAATATTCTTCCCTTTACACTTAACCCGCGGTTTATACTGAGCATAAGGGAACTACACGCTCAAAGTGTCCGCGGCGAGGGCATCGACACCGGATTCGGCATGTCAGGCACACTCACCAACATTGGAACTACGCTCCACTTTGCTGACCCGTCGGGGCTCGAGAGGGGGTCAGATGAGGCCGAAGAAATCCCTATGGAAGAGCAGAAGTCAAAGAGAAATGCTGGCGGGAACGAATATTGAGTGCGTTTTAGCGAATCGAATGTCGGTCCGAACTCAACCCGATGACAGAATCCCATGGCTTCGAGTACACATTTCTTCGTATGCAAATATCATTTCCTACTGCACTCTCATCTGTGTCTGTGTCTACTATGAATGATATGTGTCCCCTCGACTTTTCAGCGAGCGAAAGAATGGGAAAGCACTGGGTCTGGAAGGAGTTGTATCAAGAAGACGATCCGTGTTGTCGATAGTACTCGGAGTACGGTAGTTCACGCTAGTGGAAGTGGATTTCACCAGTGTTACTGTGCGACATTTGATGTAAGCAGCATACGCTGGAGCGAGCTGCCCTTGCGCTTCAGTCCTGGGTTGAACGCGCTAGTCGAACAGCGAGGAATAATTCCATTTCAAACGACCTCGCCAAACCGAGAGACAGAGGAAAAGTGAAAATACAAAACAATGTACAAAAGCGTAGGCAAATTGTCATACAGATTTATGCAGGCTGGATATACACAAAACTGAACAAGAGCGGAGCGTACCAAAGAACCTGCCGTGTCAACAAGATGGGTAACCCGATAAAGGAAGAACGATGCAGATGACTCCATTGCGCAAGGTAACCAGATTGCAGGCGCACGGACATATGCTCCGTTGGTTTTTTGTTCCAAGAATGTCTCGGAGAAATAGGTATTCACAATGGTTGAGGGGGGAATAAATAATGAAGATGACACTTTAACGCAAATGATGGTCGACGATGAGGGTCGAGGTGTTCGGGTGGAGCCGAGGGTGTTTTAAGTGATTGTTGTCGAGTATACACGGTAAGTCGAGGCTGCAGGGCGACAATGTGAATGATGGTGAGAAACGTTGTGCGGAAATGGTTTGGGTTATCTGTACGAATCACCTGAGCTCATCACCTTGAAGTAGAAGGTGAGATGGATGGCGTGACAGACAACGCGCCAATGTCCAGCGTCTTCGCGGGAGGTAATCTACGGATTGGTGAGTGCGATGTTGAGAAATGTATAATCACATGAAGTGTGCGCCATCCTGCCAGCGCAGACGCATATATGCGTCGTCCATGTAGAAAAACAATGCTCTACAGGTCACAGGTACGCATATATGGACCCTTGTAGGTGGGGAAAAGGGAAATACCACCACCTGCGGATGACCAACCATTTGGCGAGCGGAGTGACCCAGAGTCAAAGGAGAACAAGGACGGAAAGATCTTACTCATGGAAATGAGTCCCTCTCTTTGGGTCCTTTAACCTCTTTTCTCGAACTTTCCTTACTTTGCTTTCTGGCCGGACGACGATGATTGGGACTGGACTGTGAGAGAGAGCATATTTTGATACAGAGCCCACCCCTATGGGCGATCCTTGTGAGTACAACCACCGAGGGAGGAAAGGGGGACTTGCCACTGAACACACCGCCAGGTCGGCCCCCACCAAAACCAAGGACACGCCTCTGGCCGCGCATACCAACAACGACCGAATCAGGACGGTAAAGCGCGATGAGCCTATCGAGAGTTGTGGTTACACGGCCTGCGATAAATTCAAGAATAATTGAAACCTTGAGAGAGTGATTAAAAGAGAAGTCACTGATCAGAGGGAGGAAGGAATACCTTGCGGTCCGGGTCATACTCGACACATTTGTCCTGGATATGCCTCATAAGGTCTCTCGCTTCCTCCCGTACGAGTTCATGGTCCTTTTCTACACACGAATAAGAGACACGTGAGCTGGCAGCAAGGATCCACGCCCACCTAGCTCTTCCTGATCAATACCCCTGAATACAACGAGCTCGTCGCCATCTTGAACAAGACACTCAAGCGCCCATTCCAGGGCTTCTCCGCCACTTTCATCGGGACTTGAGGCACATAGAAAGACACGGGTGGAACGATTCCGTGCGTAGCCCTCTGACTGGACATGAAGGGTGAAGGAGAACATGGACGCAGCGGAGTTTTCAAATGTATCGAAGGAGACTTTGGGGGTATACCCCTGGGACACGACCTGGGCAGGGGTGGTAGAGTGGGCATTCGGAGACGGCAGGGGTGTGGATGCAGGCGCGTGTGTCTGGTAGGGTGACATGGCGAAAGGGGAGGTCGCCAACGACGACGCGGACGTCGTCCGAGGGGGTGGCGAGGAGGGGGCTCCGAGTGCGGGCGACGATGGGCGGGACGGCTGCTTCAGCGCCGAGCGGAGCATCGTCACTGGGATGTGCGTGTGGTACGAATCAGGGTACATGACAGAATATATTTGATTATTTTTTCGCTCTCCCTCTTATCAAGTATTTATTTAGTTACATAATTTCGTTCTCCTCCTCTACAGCCATGTCCAGTCCGTCCAGCGATCCCAAAGAGACCAACGACAAGTCCCAGTCCTCTCCAGAACCCGAACAAGATTCAAAGGAAATGCGCAAAGAAACCGCCGCCGACAACGATGATGCCCCATCCCCATCCCCCGACTCCTCCGCTTCCACCTCTCCGATGCCAGCCACCACTGCCAGCCTCTCAGCCGGTACATGGCAAGCCATCTTCTCGCCCCAGCACAACGCCTACTACTTTTACAACGCATCCACCTGTGAAACGACCTGGGTTAACCCTCTCCAGCCGTCTTCTGACCCTTCGTCTTCCTCCACTGGCGCCCAAGACACAGGCACAGACGCGCAGGCGGATGCTCCAGACGGAACTGTCAACCCTAATCCCTACGACCCCAACTCCCTCGAGGCGCGTGCCATGGCAGCGGGCATAGATCCTTCCCTTGCCCACCTCGACCCGTCCCTCGCTGGCCCGTCCTCTTTCGCCCACACAGGAAGCTTTGCTGCAAAGTTCAACGCCCGCACCGGCGCATTCGCGGCCGCTGATTCACGGGCGCCTTCCCACCTGTCAGAATATGAACGCATGAAACGCATGAGCGAGTTCTACTTCGACGTGGGTGCGTGGGAAAAAGACGTGGAACAACGGGATGCAGAAGAGAAAGAAGCGGGAGGGAAGAAGAGGAAGAGGCCGACGAAGAAGGACTTGGTGAGTGTTTACATGTCTGGCTTCTCTTTTTCATCATGATCTCTTTCTGCGTGCATCGCGAGAGACGGCAAATTCAAGACAGAATGTACCATCAACGGACGGACGTACTGACGCTTCTGGTTCTATCCAGGAACGATTCAAGGAGCAAAAGAAGCTGAAAAAGATCGCCAAAACCGCGTGGCTGAGGACATGACACGTTTTCGTCACCACATTCATCGTTACACCTCTAGAGGAACTCTGCGATAACGGTGGCTGTATCTAGTTTTGCTTCACGAATTAAATATTCGACATTGTAATTTTACCCTCGCGCAAGGACCGACGATGGTGAATCTCGGTCGAGCCAATTTCAAGATATTTTCATACAAGATCCTCAGATAGAGACAGAATACACATTCCTATAGACATGCACCAGGCATGCGCAATTAACCGTACGTGTCAAACCTTCAATACTTAAATCTCCCAGCACGCACATCTCTTCGTTTCCTGTCACGTGGGACGGCCCGTCATTAATTCATTGGTGAATTCGATTGTGGACATGCCACCCGCGCCAAGTGTGCGATGCCGAGTCGGTGTCGATCTCCTCCCGTCGACCTCCAAGATCATGCGCATACAAGTGTCGCGCACTCATGATGAACCGAGGGAAAAGGATGTACTGAAAGATGTAAGCGACCAGATTCAAGGCGACCGGGTCTGGCGCAGCGAACACGCTACCGAGTATGCTACCACTATTAGTGACATGCATGATATCGTCAACACTCCCCCCAAAACTGCCTGAGTCGTATACCCGGTCCTACAATCGACTCGGACATATAAAGTATGCTCTGCTCGGGTGACAGGAATCTCGCCATGTGATGAGCGGGCGTGTAGAATTGCCTCCTTTCTGCACACAACTGTCATGTATCCTGATTTTTTTCCGGCCAACCGCACGCTCAACACCGCAGTCGTAAACACTTGACAAGCAGGGAAGCGCGTCATGATTATCTGAAATAATCGGAAAGTACGTTCCATCGTCAGTCGCCGGCATGCGACTGGAGAGCAACGAGATCCGAACTCTTCTCCTGACATTCCCCGCTCATCGGTTGGACAAGGCAGTTACTAGCTACAAAGGCTGGAACCTCGACCTGGTTAATAGGCTCGACGTGGTATCTCAACCTTGTACCTCTCCCCGCAAGGACGCTACCAACACTCACCTTCAAGTTGATACCCGCAGCCTCTTCCACATCTTTTTTCGACAAGGGCACCGTCACAGCAATACGGATCGCCGGATGGGAATCGATCATTATCTGACCCCTTAGCTGCTTACCACGCGTGATGGGTACCCCATCTACAATATTAATGGTGTCGTCTACGGTGTCCTGCGAAACCCGTTCCTATCCCTCATGGCTGAAGTCGGGAGGAGTAACCGCGAGGCACTTCGAATTGTTGCGAAGAAAGCGATGGATAGCAGGGCTGGCACGATGACGGAGGATTGTGATACCCTCAGTCCCTGCATGGATGGATGATGTCAACGTCATCGTGGGGGGTAAGAACCGAAGGATTATTTCGCAAGTAGCCCATTGGCCCTGGACCAGAAGTTGCCAAAAGGGCGAGCATTGATGCAGACAAGACAAAGGAGGTACCCGGCACAGAAATTACTGGATAAGCATAAGCCATTGGGAACAGATCCAACGAACATGATGAAGGGCCACAGTCAGTGCAAGGGATATAAAAAGACGTTGTAGGGTGCGGCCAAAGCCACGATCAGTTCTACCGCCTGTGCCGATAGAGAAACTCTTACCGGGGCACACTTGGTCGAATGTAAGGCCACTGTCTGCTGGTATTACGCTATAATCTCTCACCTTGGTCCCGGCGTGAATCAAGAAATAGGAAAGGGAGTCCATGACAATAAAAGTTGTCCTGCATCTATGAGATTCTGCGAATTCATGAAACGACTTACCGATCTTTCCGTTCTCGGGAATGCCGACTTGCGGCATTCCCGAGAACGGAAAGACAGTAAATATAAATAAACATAAACGTAAAAATGAACATTTACCCGCCAAACGGGAGTCGTAAGTGGTCCCCATAGACCCTCTACTACCGTATCGGGAATCACGGGACGGATCGGAAACGAGAGGGGGTAGTGCACCTCGAGGAAGACGTGATGCAGTTTTCGAAAAAAAAAAAACATCGTCCGTCACCCCTGGCGGCACGAGCGGTAGGGACGTGTCTCTGACCTGCGGCATACATTTCAGAATGTTTTCATTGGACGGAGTCCACACTTGCCAAAGTGACATTTACGAGGGCACGCCGTTCGAGTCTCGGCAGGATATTTTATTGAACAATGAAATCGAGATTTAAATGTGGCGTAGCTCGATTTGTATGTCTTGTAATAACAATTGAAAAGTTGTGGGTGGTGTAGCCCTTTCCATGGCGAGCCAGCAATTTGTGGGTCAAAACAGTCCACGGTGCCGGAGGTACAGAGAAGACTTACGTAAATCCTGTAGATCTGTGGTTGTAGTATATTGTTTTGATGTCACTCATAATCGTGTTGATAGATGGAAAGGTGGAATGACAAGTGACTGCGTCGTTTCGGGACATTTGTTTGATCTCAGCGGGGAACAATGGAATCGCGGAAGATCCAATTTGGACCACAAATGCTGTGGATGGATTGTTGTCCATCGATTGTGGGTGCCCCATTGGCGATATAAAGGCGGCGCCTCAGGTGGCTTCAAGGTCGAACAACAACATGTCCCTCGAAAGTCTCCCAGATCGCTTCTCCGATGCCACTCATCAAGAGCTTGATAGGGCGGTAGAGAAAGTCGTCGAAGATGATTTGGGTGACATCTCTGACCTAAGTTCAAACCTTCAATATGGCGCCCTCCTTAATGCTATCATTGAGTGCTCCAAGGGGCACTTGGACACAAAGTACCAGAGTATGCTTCAGGCAAAGAAGCTGATCAATGCCCATGACGAGTTGCGGGATATGCTCGCTGTCGCTTGGAAGCGCAAATCATACCGCAAGATTCGAAACCTCGGTGGGTGTCCACAACCGGTGCTCAACATCTACTAACGACTTGTTGATCATTCCGCCAGCCGTTCTCAAAGCACCGGAACCACCAGCACCTACACCTATAACAGTAACTGGTGTTGATCAGGGTTAGTACTTCCCATCAGATCGGTTATCCACTGGCAGAACAACGGAATGACCTCCTTCGCCAGATCTACGCCAAAAGTTGTCAGGGTCGTTTGAAGCCAAGTACCGTGGCGCAGCCGTTGACGGCTTCTACGAGTATTTGACACACAACGAAAAGCTATTCAAGACCGTGGACGATCCCCGATACTACGCCAAGTTCTGTTCCATTGTCCAGAGTTCAGGCACTGGAAAATCAAGGATGTTAACTGAGGTGAATCAATCCCATTTTTTTCGCATGCATCTTGTGACTGAATCGATCTCAGTTGAGCAAGAAGGATGTCATAGTAATCTACATGAACTTGCGCGGGGAGAACGACAATTTAGGTTTCCCTGCGCGTGATCCGGTCCCATCAAAAATCTTGACCGAATTCCCCCCTACTGAGGCAGAGTACCGCACCGTCTGCTACGCGTTCCTGACCGCCCTTTTCGAAACCCTCGAGGAATATCTCTCAAAAAGTCACGCCACCCGCAATACTAAGGCGGGTATCATGCATTGGGTCCGCCAGATGTGCGATATGAGCGACCCTCCCAGGTTTACTGCCAGGACTGATTTCTTTAGAAAATTCGCTGAAGAATACGACAAGGTGGATATGTTATTCTGCGTCCCGAGTCTGATTTCACAATCTTTTGTAGGCTCATGCTGATCTCGTTCGTGCCCTCAACCGACGCCCCGCCTCAACAGCAGAGGAGTCTTCCATGCCGAATGTTGATGAAACGCCTGATACGGCCACAGGCACCAATGTTGAGGAAACTGCCGATAAGCTGGGGAAGCTCTCCCTTTCTGGTGATTATTTCAGCTCGTATCGCAGAAGTCCTAGCTGAGTAATTTGGTCCGACGCAGAACCAAATGATTCCTTTGATCCACCTGATTTCACCGCGCATCTCTTTACTGCCTATAGAAAAATGGCTGCTTGCCTCGAGAGGGTCTTTGCCGACGATTCCAACAAGCCCAAGTTGGTGATTGCGCTCGACGAGGCGCACCCGCTCACTCCAGTGCACCATGGTCAAGGAGAATATCGCCCGGCAGATGTTTTATGCAGAGTTGTAAACGGGTATTCACATCACCGGAATCATGCCGTTTGGGTGGTTTTCGCCTCGACGACTTCCAAGGTCGCTGATTTTTCCCCGCCCAATCAGAAACGTCTGTGGTATTTTGCAACTGTTCTGATCACCCGACTCATTCGTCTTCCAGATAATTCCGACCGTGTTGCCATTATGGGTGAGAAGATTTTCCCACCTTACACGCAACTAGGATGGGATCAGAGCGCATGGGGACTCGGAGATATTGACATCGAGGATGTCTCCCAGACCGATCACATCGTAGGCTATGGAAGACCATTGTAATATTTCATCCCCTTTGTTGCGGCTTGCGACTAACCTGGTTATCATCCATAGATGGCTCTCTCTCAAGGCTGCACTTACACTCCCGGAAAGAGTACTAGGCACAGCGTCGTCGAAGCTATGTGGAGGATACGATTTCAATGCACAAAAAACCGGCCACGTCCTCGCAGTCTTAGGACAGCGATTTGGTTTGAACGTCACGTTTGGACACCCGGATGCGGTCGAGCACCTGGAGAACGGCGTGGCGAGCCACCTTCGGATTTGTCTTGCGACTACCCTGGATAGAAATTGGAGATTCACAAGTTATCCATCCGAACCACTGCTGTCGTGCGTGGCCGCAATGGATCTGCACAAGAAGCCTGAAAAGCTGGAGGTTGCTTTGAGCACTCTACTGGGGGCCGTCAACTCTGGCATGATTGACATGGGTCAACGCGGCGAACTGGCTAGCCGACTACTATGGCTGCTGGCCAAGGATTTGTTCATTCGCACACACTGGCAGGCGAAGAACGGGGTCACCGAGATGCCATCGACATGGGAAGAACACCTCGCTGACTGTCAGATGATTCCGGTCGTAGATTGGCTCGAATTCATCTTTGGACCGCAGATATGGGACGAGGAGGATACCCAAGCATCCCTTGCACGCGAGTTATTCAAAAATGCATATCTCAATTTCTCACACTGGGTATGCATGGACGCGTACATCGCTGGATCAAAGGAAGGGAACGAATTAAGGTCAGTCTTCCAAATTCCATTTCATAATGTAACTTCGAGTCTGATGATCCACCATAGCCTGGACGAGTGGACACTACGCCACTGGCAGAGGACCAGTGCAGTGCAGTGCTGCCACCAACAACCCCAGATCGACAAGGTGATACCCATATATTTCAAGGGCGGCCCCGAAGACGCACCGGCGAAATCGCGAATGTCGCAGATCTTGATTTCCGACAAGGCTCGGGAATCGACGGCTTCCAAAGATGTTTTGGCGTTTATCACCCGACGACACAAAAACCTGAGCGGCGAAGGCACAAACCTGTCTACCTCCGATTCCGATTCCCTTCCATACATCGCCATCTTGGCCGACCTCGGTCGGCCGTCGTCGTTCTCCGTCACCTTCCCCGAGCGGGATGTTGATGATCGCTGTCTGCGCATTTATGCTGCGGGAGTCGAAAGCACGACGTATCCATTTTTAGCCAAGTATCCTGCGCTCATGAGGACTCTCCAAGATCTCGTTCACATTCAGCAGATTCCCGAAACGGAAAGACCTTACACCCAATATCTGAATGCGCAGGTGAAGTTCGGCAGTACGGCGTCTCCTAAGCATATGGTATGGGAACACGGGAGGAATGTCCCAAATGTGCGAAGAAAACCCGCTTGAAAGTGCTAGGCTGGACTTGCGCTGTAGCATCATAGTCTCTGGAATTGTGGGTACTTCTGGCAGTGTATGTAGTACTGTGACCGAGGATGAGCATCATGTATAACCCGAAACACTATCACTTTTGATATTCTCCGTGCGTCGGTTGATTCTGCTGCATGAGGCATACCCGTTCAAAAAGGCAAAAGCTTTGACATCTGAGACGTGAATCAGAATCAGGCGGGGATTTGACTAGGCACCATAGAATGTTGTGCAGCATGTCATCGCCAACTTTGAATCTAACCCGACCGGCGTCGGTGCGCGTCTTCGCCCATTCTAATACAGAGTTGCGGTGGCAAGTATTGCTCACCTTTTTTTTCCAGGAATGTATGTTCACACCTCTTCAAAACTTGCAAACCCGCTTTCCCTAATCGTCGCATTGCATTACTGCCCAAGCCATCTTCAAGGGCACGCAATACGCCAACCTCTTGGACGAGTGGGGTCTCATGATCTACCCGACCGCACCGACAACCGGCAGGTGTTGGGGCGTGCACACCACCGAAACGCTCAATAAGTAACTGTGCTCGAGTTTCCTAAACGGCGCCACAGATGGTGTCAATTTTGAGCTTGATGAAAACATAACGACTGATCAGTAGCTGCATTACTTGCAATGCCGGGATCACTCTCAGGTTCCCATCAAATGCGGCCGATCTCCAAGTCGGTAAAGGCCTTTGATGTCGATGAGAGCATCAATCAATTTCATGTTCCGCTAGCAGCTACAACAAAGTGCAATTATGGTCGTGCAGACCATTGAGGATGCGGCATAGGAGCTCACCATGTTCGGAATGCCATTCAAGATCGGGTAGGAATGCTTGCAATTCGGACATATCATGGCCCCTTCAACGACATGGATCTACATGCCGTGGGTAACATTATAAGTGATCATAGGACGGATCGGAAACGAGAAGTGATAGAGCACCTCGAGGAGGACGTGATGTAGTTTTTGTAGGAATTCGTCGTCCGTCATCTCTGGCTGCTCGAGCGGTAGAGACGTGTCTCCGACCTGCCGTATCTATTTCAGAATGTTTTCCTTAGACGCAGATACACGAGCACTTGCCAAAGTGGCTGCATCGACGAGGGCACGCCATTCGAGCCTTGGAAGGATGTTGTTGATGAAACCGGGATTGAACTCTTGTTCACGTAGTTCAATTTGGATGTCTTGCAATAGCAACGGAAAATTGTTGATGGTGCAGCCCTTTGCGTGGCAAGCCAACAAATTATGGGTGATCAAACGGACCATCTTGAGGTACGAGGAGAAGGTCCTAAAGCCGTGCGTACGTAAGCGACATGATAGAATGAGTTGTTCGAGCAGCTTGGACAACTTGAACCATGCGTCCTCAGTCTCCTTCCATACCCGAGAAAGAATTTACATATGAGGCTCTGAAACAGTCGCTTCGTCTCGATGGACGTCATCGACTGGAACTACGATCACCGACGATCACATTCGGGTCAGAACTAGGTTGGGTCGAATGCACATTTGGCAAAACACGGTACGCATCACAAATACATGGACCAGCTTCGCGCGTGCAGGTCTAACACATTTCCTGTAGCGTTATAGCCCATGTCGATGCAAAGATGGTCAAACCACCACCCGAACGCCCGTTCGAAGGCACCATCACCATCCATTCTGAAATTTCGCCCATGGCCTCTGTCGACTACGAACTCGGTCGGTAGGCCCTATAGTTTGATCTCTGTTTTCTGAAATGTTCATTATCGTGTTTCTGGGTATGACAGGCCGTCTGAAGAGGAGGTCACGATGACCCGGATGCTTGACAAGATTCTAAGGCGGAGCGACGCGATTGATAAGGAATCACTTTGCATCCTCGCTGGACAACGCGTGCGTCATGTTCATCCCGTACTTCCATTCGACATGCTAAAAATTGCGGCCTGCTAGGTCTGGCACCTCCGTCTTACGGTCCACTGTCTCGCCGACGCAGGAAACATGCTCGACTGCGCCTGTCTCGCAGGCATTGTCGCCTTCAAACACTTTCGTCGACCAGAAGTCGAGGTCATCGGAGACGACGTCATCGTGGTTCGTATATCATCCCTCGTCCCGGGAAATATGGTGTCATCTATTGAACTGAACACGCGCCCTGTCATCGTAGCACGCGCCAGAAGAGCGCGCCCCTGTACCACTCGCTATTCACCATACGCCGTTCTGCGTCACGTTTGCATTCTTCCCCGATCCAACGACGCGTCCTGTCGTGGATCCCTCATTGCTGGAACAAAAGTTGAGTGCTGGAACGATGAGTATCGCGCTCAATGCACAGCGCGAGATATGTGTCTTGCACAAAGCGGGCGGCGTGCCGACGGCACCAGACGAGATACTGCGGCTGCTCAACGTCGCCGTAGGTATCGCAAAAGATTTGGACAAGCTAGTCGAAGCGCGGCTACGAGAGGATTGGGCAGGACGCAAGGTCGAGGTACGATAAACCCTGCAATTAAAAAAAAAAGGTAGTCGATAGGTCTTGCGAATGTCAGAGCTTGTGAAAACGGCTGCTGTTTGCATGTGGTCTCGGTACTCTCAGTACAACCGACGGTAGCTGCCGTACCGATGGGTCTATGAGATTGAATCCGTACGTGCATCTATGCTTCCCCGCGATTTGTGTCATGGCTAAGACAAGGAGCGCCAAAGACTGAGAAGATAGTCGACTCTCCGGGCACTGACTTCAAGTTTTGGTGAACGTTTTGATAAACATGAAATTTAGGGTTAGGGCTAGAATTGGGTTACCGATATTTTATCTAACGTTAGTACCCGTTAACTTGGACCTCGTACCGCGCCATCGCGCGCCATCTGTCAATTGATGACAGATCGATCTGTCCGTGTCATCGATGAATAGTGCGTGCGGTCTGGGGTGCTTGTACCAGGTACCCGTTCATCTCATCACTGATACTATCACGCCACCAGAATTCTAATCAATCGATCAATCGTCCATTCTGCCAATTCATTCGAGCAACCCTTATACTGCCAGGGTTATCGACGATCCCAGAGACTACGATATTATATGTAGCACGAGCTCAACCTAGGATTCTCGATCGGGGGCATGTTCGGCACATTCCTCCCGTGTCCCCATCAGGGGTGGCCGTACTGCCGAACTTCATTTGTGCATTCAGGTATTCTGTGTAAGGTCTTTCTGTGTCGGGAATCCGCTTCTTGTGCGGATCCGTTGTGGCCATGTACGACAAGAGCGGTTCGGATGGATAATTCCCCAACAATAAATCGGGATCCAAAAAAACAAAATTGTGAAGATCCAGCCGCGGTGCAACTTGGACCAACTTGGACCGCAACTGGAGCTTCACAAGTTCGACCATGATGGTCTTGTACGACAGATCCTAAGGTGGCTCGCCACGCTATTCTCTAGATGCTCGACAGAATCCAGGTGTCCAAATGTGATGCATGATGTTCAGTCCGAATCATTGTCCTAACACGTGGCTCGTCTTCTGTGCATCGAAATCGTATCCCCCATAACATCGACGAGAGAGAGCCATCTATGGATGATAACCAGGTTAGTCGCCCGCCGCAACGGAGGGAACGAGACATTACAGGGGTCCTCTATGGCCTGCGATATGATCAACCAGAGCCTCGACGTGCGATATCTTCTTCG
>JBBPRE010000006.1:0-32487 GCA_038092935.1 Boletus roseobadius
ACACTCATCTCACCCATCTCCCACAGCTCACCACACTCCCCAATCCTGATTACATGTCAAGTCAGAAGGAACTTGCATAGTCCATGCAAGGTATCCTGCTCGACTGGCTTGTTCAGGTGCATGCACGTTTTCGCCTCCTCCCTGAAATGTTTTTCTTACGTGTTGATATCATCGACCGCTTCTTGTCGGCCCAGGTTGTATACTTGCTAAGCATCAATTAATCGGCATCATGGCCTCTTTATCTCCTCCAAGGTAGAAGAAATTGTGGTGCCTTCCGCATCCCACTTCCTTCACTGTGCTGACTCCTCATACACTGAGTCCGAGACTCTGCTTGCAGAGCGCTATGTGTTGAAGACTATTGAATGGAACATGTCATTCCCAAACCCAATGCACTTCCTCCGTCACATCAGCAAGGCCAACGACTATGATGTCAAAGTTCGGACCATCGGCAAGTACCTCTTGGAGGTTGGGGCCCTCAAATGGCGGTTATTGGCTACTCCTCTGTTCTTGATGGCCACTGCTTCAATCTGGCTAGCTCGCTTGATTCTTGGTAACCATAAATGGGTGAGTACATGTCCTCATGTCCATTGAATGCTTGTTGATTCCTTTCACGAGGTCTGCGAACCTGGCACACTACTCTTCTTATGCCGAGAGTGCCTTACTCCCTACTGCGAACTTGATGTTGAACTACATATTAAAATCTATATGACACAAGTCGTTTCACAGGAAGTACACTGGAAAACACTTTTTGAAGTAAGTCTTTTTGATGTCACCAAGTTGTTGACTCATGTCGCGTGCAGGTAAACATCTGGGTATGTGAGTGGGCACTCGAGTGATGGGAGAAAAGTACGCAGGTGTCATTGAAGGACGATCTTCCGAAACTGAAAGCTCTCAGTCAGGCCGATCTTCAATGCATGGACACAGTGGCTGAGAATGGCGATGTTGATGGTGTCGAAGATTTGTAGCTGTGGGCTGCGATAATCCTCCTCAACTCGCTTGCTCATGACAATCTAGAAATCATTCCATCACATATCCACAGACACCCTATATTCAATTCATCCATGTGCATCCTATATCCCAACATCATGACCACGCATGCATCTGTTTATTTTTGCAACCAAGAATTTTCCTCGTCAATGCCTTTCTTATTCACCACTCGTTATGTCCTATTGGCTTATGCACGCCTCCATGCAAGTCACCCGCCATCTGGTGTTGTCGTTTTGTCGGCCATCTGAATCCCCGGTTCATCGCCACTCCCCTCGACTTCACAGCGCAACATTGCTATCATCTGGAGTTCATTTGCTATGCTGCTATTGATATTTGCTTACACCGGTTTCGTCGCCATTGATCTCTGTCCTAAGCATCTGGGTACACGAGTGGGCACTCGAGCGATGGGAGGAGAGTATGCAAATGTCGTTGAAGGACGATCTTCCGAAACTGAAAGCCCTCTGTCGGGCCGATCTTCAATGCATGGACGCAGTGGCCGAGAATGGCGATGTTGATGGTGTCGAGGCCTCGTAGCTGCGGGCTGCAATAATCCTCCTCAACCCGTTCACTTGCTCGCGACAATCTAGAAACTCATTCCATCGCATATCCACAGACACCCTATATTCGATTCATCTGCGTGCATCCTATATCCCAACATCATGACCACGCATGCATCTGTTTATTTTTGCAACCAAGAATTTTCCTCGTCAACGCCTTTCTTATTCATCACTCGTTATGTCCAATTGGCTTATGCACGCATCCATGCAAGTTACCAGCTGCCATCTGGCGTCGTTGTTTTGTCGGCCACCCCCCGTTCATCGCCACTCCCCTTGGTTTCGCAGCGCAACGTTGCTATCATCTGGAGTTCGTCTGCTATGCTGCTACCAATCTTACGCGAGTGGGCACTCGAGCGATGGGAGGAGAGCACGCAGGTGTCCTTGCAGGACGATCTGCCGAAACTGAAAGCCCTCTGTCAGGCCGAGCTTCAACGCATGGACGCAGCGGCTGAGAACGGCGGCGCTGAGGGTGTTGAGGACTCATAGCTCCAGGCCACCATAACTTTCCTTCCACTTCTGAATCCTCACTCGCGACGATCTAGAAATATCCCATCGCATATCCACGGACACCCTATACTCCACCCATCCACGCACATCCTATATCCCAACATCACGACCACGCATCATTTTTTTATTCTGCAACTTTCCTCGTCAATGCCTCCCTTATTCATCACTCATCGTGTTTTATGGGCTTGCCTACCCCTTACTCGTCACCTGGTGTCATTCGACTCATCTGCGTGCATCCTACTATCTCATCACAACCCACAGACGAAAATGGCGCCCCCCATGACTCTAATCAAACAGGTATGTTCTGCCTTCGCTTCGCCCGCCATGTGGTAACTTGATTCCATTGTACCTCACTTTATTTCAGTCATCTCGAAGACAAAGCACATTGTGTGCTTGCCTATTGTACTTGTTGTAATATTAATATTATATTATTTAAAGCATTGACATTCCTGAAAAGGATAAAACATTATTAAAACTCCGTTAGTATATCATAATAATTGTGGTCGGCTAATTTTTACCAACTTGACCTCATACCACTACCTTGCCATTACCTGTCAATGAAGTCCATCATCATGCTGCCTCTGTCAATGTGACTTATGTCACCGAACATGCCATTGTTTCCTCAACGTGAGTTTTTCTTTGACGCTGCCGTAGCCTCGTCATCCCGTTGATTCAGACAATTGAACTATTCAAACTTGTTACAGTGCTGTCCCTCAGCCTCCTCAAACTCCTCTGACAACGTCTACACCACTGACTTGGATGCACTGTAATAACCTGGACCCTCCTCATTGCTGCTTTGCATGTAAGTTACTCTACTCCTTGTATTTTAGCATGTTACTGATTGTCAATGACACTAGTGACTTCATATCCCTGTCGGAACTGCCTCAGCTGGCGCCATTGCTACACCTGGAACAATTATTACTACAATTACTGTATCTTTGTCATTCGGGTTTGTCTGTGTGTAAATAGTTCAAAAATTCAATTGCTAGAAACAAACTAGAAACATGACAATTGAGAGGGTGGATTGAAATGGCTCCGAGGTGCATCTTCAGAAGAATGGGGCGGTTGTAATGGTGGGGTTCCATTAGCAAGTTGAATTCACCATGACAATGGATAATAATGGAAAACTCTGACATAATAAGATCTTATCATGGCCTCCTCACCCAAGGCCATTGACTATTACAGTATATCCTGATCAGGTAATGATAATGAATAAGCGACGGTGATAATGGCCTTGTAATGGCCTCTGTCATATCCTGGAAATTCAGTAAGTCCAACCCCGGTCCTCCGGACCAACTCCGTTTCTGTACATATGAACTCCAGCGCGTTCTTGCTATAGACGCAACCCCTGACCTTCGGACCCTGTCCATATAACTTACGATACCTTATGTTCCATTTCTTGATCTCCATATATACTAGTTCCACTGTATGTTCTCCTCCGTACCTGTGCTCCACTTAGGAACACAGCTCTGGTTCTATCTTACCTCCAATCCCTTACTTACAAACCAGCTCCACTCCGTTAGTAATCCCCTAGGACTCCGTAGTATATAAACCTCCACAACTCCTGTATTTCCCTTCAGTTCGAATATCAACTTAGTCTAACTCCATCCCTCTGCTCGAGTCTCAAAGACTCTCTCTCTGAAACCTCCGCTCGACTTGACATCTAGTATGTCTTAAGTCTACCTCCAACCCATCAGTAAATTCCGGGACAACAGGACTCCTAGCAAGGGCGCACCACATACAGTGAAGCCAAGTCCTGTTCGCTAGACAACTCTGGAGTTCCGGAGTTTGTTCTCCCCTCGGAGTTTTCCAGTACTTTAACAGCCTTGCAAACAATGATAATGACGTGATCAGGAAAAGTGGGTGCCATTGGCATGTCTAAAAATGGGGGGGTGTGAATTTATGCCTTAAAAGTCATGCCAATGCCTTGGCATGGCTTATGGAAATTTGTGACACTGCCTCCACCTTGGCCACCACCTCCACCACCTCTGACACCTCCAGCCCCTCCAACTCCAACTCCTCCGAGTCCATCTCCGCCCTGTAAACCTCTTCCACCTTGAGCTCCATGAGCCTCCCTAGTAGGTGGTTCTGGTGATCCAGCTGCCTGCAGAGGCCCTGGATCAAGCTGCAGAGCTCTGTAGCGAGCTCCAATGGCATGACCGAGGCCTCCGCGCTTGTCAACGCCCCTGCTCCCTTCAATCCACCCTGCTCCAGCTCTGTCTGAGCCCTCTTCCTCTTCCCCTGTGGTGACTCTGCCTCCACCCTCTTTCCCCTCTGCTCCAGCTTCTCCACACCTGGCCTCATGCACTTCCCCTTCACCTTGATGCATGCTGTGCACAAAGTTGACTTACCAGGTCCAAGCTCGCACTCGAATCCCTGCTCTGTGCACCACTCACACTCTGGCAGCTCTGCTGCTCTCCCCTTGCCCTTGATGGAGCTCTGCTCCACCTGGACTTGCTCAGCCTACGTTGGTTAGCGTGCATTGAACGTGAGCAAACAAACCACTTACCTGCTTTCTGGCCTCCTCCTCGGCCTTCCTGTGCTCCACAGCCTGCCACACTGAGTTCTCCCATTCTGCAACAGCATGCTGTTACATTATGTTATTCATTTCTGCTCCTTCCATTTCATGGCTATGCTTTACATGTTATAACTCATGCCTTTAATCTCTGTCTTTCCATTTATAATACACATCAGTAGATCTGATGTAAATATGTAAAAACACATGAAACCTATATAAACCTCAAGCTCTAAGCTGGACATCCTCCAATTTAGTTCTCTTGGATTTTTTTCCAAAGCTTTAAGATTGAGCTCAATTTCCTATCACTTTCTCCATTTTCCAGTTGATATTCATAACAACTTGAAGTACAACTTGTGCTTTTTGTTACAATCCAGTCTAGGCAGATACTGTGGGACTCATATTGGCAACACTGCCTATCAACAAAGAGAAGGTGAAATAAAGGAAAGGGAAAGGTAAGCGAAGATATGAAGAGGGAAGAGGGGAGCTCTCAGCGATGAAGTTCCTTCACTAAGGAATTGGGGACTAGTCTCCAAACAGGATTGTATCTGGTATGACGACCAGACGGTTGACCTTGATACTGAACACAGTTGTTTACCTAACAACCAGGCAGGGATGGAATATTGACTAGGAGTGTCTTGCTGCAATGACTTAAAAGGTCAAAGATGAAGAGATTAGAACTGGGGAGTTCTGTCTCTTGTTGCTAATATTTATAGTAGCTATGTATGTGCACAGACCATAAGGGTCATGAGATCTGTGAGAGAGCTACTACTAAATATGGGGAAATGAAAAGGAAGTAGCAACAGTAATTAAAAGGAATGTGGTGTGTGGCAGCACATGGTGACCTCATGGGGAATGGAAGAGAAGCAGGGGAATGGAAGATCTAATTGGGTAAATTGGAAGATGTGATCAGGAGATCAGATCGGGGGTTACATAAGAAGATTGGGTTAGGATCAAGTGAAAGGGGTAAAAAGAAGGAATGAAGGCGAGATCATAACACTTTTGACTGGATCGTTTCACTGGAACTAAATTATTATCATCACTTCACCTTGTCACTCCCACCATTCACTAATAGACAGTGCATTTGGCTCCTCAAGTAGAAAGTCACAGATTACTCACAAGTATGCATATTAGTGTACATTACCTTTTACAGGTAGCTCCAATCCTTCCCCTACCTGAGCACTAGAAGAGGGAACCTCAAGGAATGTGTTATGGTTTCCTGCAACAATGGGACTCCAACCAGGGATGCTACTCCATAGAAGACTGAGATGATGTCAACAAGTTGAGGTCAATGATGACAGCAAGATGCAACGAATGGAATAAGTGTGGAAGCAAGTCTATGAGGAGAACTGTCTCCAAGGAATGAGAGTCTTCTGCTAAGATCTCCTGCGGAGCAGAGAACCCAGGGTATGAATGAGTAGATTCAAGTTAAAGAAGCATTCAGGCTGAGCCCAAATCTTATATACTAATACAAAGGGTTTAGGGCCAGTCTAAGGAAATAGCCCAAGAAGGAAAGGGAACTCTAGGGCAAGCACAAATGTGTGTAAGGTGCATTGTATTGTGTGTCACATGACAAGAAGGGAGAAACTGGAATGGGTATAATAGGATCAAAGATTGGGTGATCTAGGATCAGCAAGGCTGTCTGGTTAAGGGCAGGCATCGGAGTCTACAATCCAGAGGCTGTATCTCAGATGATCTAGGATCAATGAGGCAGCACTCAGGAGATCTCAGATCTGTGAGGTGATGAGTCACAGCTGACTGGGAAGAGTAGGATCAGGGGAAGATCCAGGGAAACTCCAGGGAAGATCCAGTCCTTGTAGAGCACAGAAATGCTCAGTCTGGGGGAGTGTCCAGTTGAAGGTCAAGAGCCCATTCAAGGCATAAGGCTGGGGATTGTTCATTAGGTGAGAAAGGGGTAGCCGCAAGTCTTGATTGTCGAATATGATCTAATAATACAATGGTTGAGGCAAGAGAAGAGAGTGGGGGGGAAAAAGTCCAGGAAGGGGTCATGGGTGATGCCAGGTCACAAAAACCATAACAGAATGTCCTTGCAACCCCTTAGAACATCTGTATGTTACAGAGCAGTGGTACCAGTTCCTAGTAGTAGTTGGAAAGCAGTAGATCAGGAAAGGTTAGCAGTATCCCTAGTATCAGAACCAGTGTGTAAAGAGGACCCTGCTTCTCCAGGGACATAGTTCTTGAGACTCTTAAGTGAAGAACTCAAACCTTCTTTCTTTTGTTCAGTAGAAGACTTGAACAGAGACCAGCTCTACTCAAGAGAACCTCTTGACCACATTGCCACCACCCTATATATGGGCCTATAAGACATGTTCCCAGAATCCCCTTTGGATCAGGAGTTAGAGATCGGAGAGAAAGAGTTATACTATGACCCCAATGATGCTCTCTTGGGGGATGAATAATTTCAACTCCAGCATCCCTGATTCATAAAGAGACATACTGTTGATGCTAGAAGAAGTAGAAGTAAAAAGAGAGAGAGAAAAGGAAAAGGTACCAAAGGAAGTATCTAAGAGAAAAAAGAAAGTATTCTTACATGGTCAGGAGACTTAGTGGTGGTGAAGAACACTCAAATGAAGCTTATACAAGCAAGATCTTGAGACCATATATTTCCTTATGTAAATCCAAATGCTATCTTTTGTAGCAACCCCCATATCCCAATATGACCTCTCTTCCTGCATCCCTCACTGCAGCACTTACATATAACTGCAGGACAATTATTCACCCCTTGGTTAGTGTTTTTTTTTTTTTTTGAGTCAATTTTTGTCTTGTTTGGAGTAGAATACCCCATGCAGAATAGTATAAGGAATCTAGGAGGGCCCCTGCCCTTTCTACTACTCCAACTGAGCAAATGCCCCAAAATAAAGTTGTTCCCTTTTGATCTGCCATTCCTGCTGGCTGTTTTAGATGCCTTAGTCCTCCTTGTCACATTAATTGGGTGATGTGTTTATGTGTATGAGAAGTGTGCACTGATGAAAGTGTGGGTGTTCAGGCACTTGGACCCCAGAGGATCTGCTGTACAGATGGAAGTAATGGAATGTGAGAGTTTGTTAGTTTGAGAGATGTTGGGGCTGGGTTGGAGTATGATTTTGATGGGTTGGATGTTCACCCTTGGATTGTGCAATAATTGGTACTACTTTGCCCTCACCCCTCTATTTCACCACTAATTTCCTCCTTGACTTGTCCCCACTTGTCCCTACCATTTCCTCATAAATAAAAGTGTTGGTGGTTTGAGAATATTTGAGGTGTTTGCATGGTCAGTGCATGTTGTGATTGTCTGTTTAGAGTAGTGTCAGTTATTATGTTGGATGTATTTGGTTATTACTGAATGTGTTACCCTGATGCATAGAACCTAGTTGAAGCACACACTCAAGTGTAGTGCAAAGACACTAAGAAGCTTAGGGGTCTCACTATGACTAATCCTTAGACTAATCACTCATGGAATGACCAGGCTCTAGGCAATAGATTGCGTAGAACTAGATACAGAATCCTAGTACAAAGGTGAAGTATTTATACTACTGGGAATGGCACACAGACCAGCTAAATAAGAGCATGCACAGACCATCTGAGTAGAGGGGAAAATGAGGCAGTACGAGAGAACTGCCTAGAAAAGGTTATTCGTCCATATCAAGAAGATCGTCTGTAAACATGGCATAGCACATGGTCAATGCCATAAGGGTGAAGCCCTCTCACATATGAGAAGATGAATGGGCGAGAGTGTAATTAGAAGGATAAAAAGGAAAGAAATCTGTAACAGAATGTGTTTTTGAGTCTTCCAGTGGAGTTGACATATTGGATGAGGGCTTCAGTTGTGTCTGGATGTGTTAGTAGGTATAAGATGTTGTCTAATGATTGGTCAGATCTTGCAGCAGAGCTATGCCTATATCTCAAAGCAGAAGCTGCTGGAGTAGAGACAAGACATCTCCTCACCAACATTCTGCAAGACCAAGTAGACCAATTAGAATCACAGCTCTCAGCAGAATAGAGCAAACCAAGAGCTTCTGGGTTAGGATCCTTGGATTCAAAAATATCCAAAGTATTTGCAGATCCTGGAACCTATAATGGCACCTGAGGAAAAGGTTTGAAAACTTGTGGACTTGTGTCCAGATGTGGCATAAGGTAAACCAAACCATCCTTTTAGGACTTGCTAGGATTAGAGCTATGCTCTCCCACATATCAGGAGGTGAAGTGGGTGCATTTGCACATGCCCAATTAAACAAGATGTTACAAGGAGGTTACAATTCATTGCGGCCACATTTTGTTGCTCTCATTGAGCAACATTTCTGGTCTTCAACATAAACGGACTGGAATAGAAAAATTCTCACCTTTCTTAAGCAAGGAGACGCCACCATGGATACATTCCTCATGAAATTTGAGATGTTTCAAACATTTGCTGCATATGATAACTACAGACTCATCAAGCTTCTAGAGCAGAATGCCAATTGTCAAATTGTCAAAAGGCTCATTTTGGAAAATGGCAGATATGAAGATCTTGCCACATTCAAGCTGACACAGCCCCTCAAATTCATTACCAAGGGTACTGCAGACAGGGCAAAGACAAAAGATCCTAACACAATGGAGATCAATGCCATCTCTTCAGGTGGTGTCAAATGTTTCAACTATGGCAGTACAGGCCATGTCAGCAGAAACTGCAAGAAACTGAAGCTTCAATGCAGCAAATACCACTTCTTTGGTGGTGGCCATCAGAAGGGCTGTTCAAAATATACTGCCAAGAAACAAGGAGATCACAAGGTTTGCTCAGTAGACACCAAGGAAGAATCTCCCTCTTTGAATGAGGTAAAAAAACAACAACAACAACAACAAGGGAAAGGACCAAGACTGGTCCAGATCTATCAAGGAAATGAACCTGGACAAAGCTCATGCCTGGTTCAAAGATTACAAAGTGCTAGCTGCTAAGAAGGGAAAAGATTAGAGCCATTGTATGTGTCTGGATGTGCTCTGGCTTCTTTCACCAATATATTTGAAATACTGTCAGAGGATGAAATCATAGAAGTCAATGATTCTGAAGACCCCAAAACAATACATACTTCTTTCAATTCACTGTCAGAGGGGTCCCCTAGTGGGCTTGGACAGGATGTTAAACTGCTACTTAATTTCTCTAACAAAAACCAAAAAAATACTTTCAAAATCCCAGATGATGTCTTCATACTTACAATCCATAAACTTACATACATTCCATTACATTTCCATTCCTCTGTATCTGTACTAGCTCTACATCCTAGTTTCCTCTGTACCTGTGCTCTGCTTAGAAACACAGCTCCAGCTTTAGTTATCTCCTGACACCTTTACAAAGCAACTCCACCCCATTACTAATACTCTGTATCTCCATAGTATATAAGTTCTCTGAACCACTCCTGTACTACTTTAGTTTGAATACCACATTAAATTGACTCCCGGCTCTCCACTTGAACCTTGAATGTTCTCCTCTGATCATCCCTCCACTTGACTTAGCATCCTAGTACACTTCAAGTCTCACTCTGACCCCCCCTTGTAAATCTGGAACACTGGACTCCTGACAAGGGCACACCACATACAATGAAGCCAAAGTCCCTACATCCTAAAATAACTTCAGAGTTCCAGAGTTGGTCCCTCTGGAGTTTACCCAGTCTTGACACAAGTACACAACACATTTCCATGCTTAAAGTGCAATTAACACCAAAACTTGAGAAAACTCTTGAGGAACTTGTTCCCAGGCAATATCACAAATACCTTATTGTATTTAGAAAAAAGAAATTGGAACAGTTGCTGATCAGAAAACCATGAAATCATGCTATAGATCTCAAAGAGACATTTAAACCTAAAAAGGAATAAATTATTCCTTTATCAGCAACAAAGCAAGATGAAGTTACCACATTTCTAGATAATGAGCTTAAAAGGGGCTATATTCACCCATCAAAATCTCCACAGACATTTCCAGTGTTCTTCATACCTAAGAAAGACAGAAAGAAACAGATGGTCCAGGACTACCATTATTTCAATGAACACATGGTTAAAGATAACTACCTGCTTCCCCTCATCACACAGCTTGTAGACAAACTTCAAGGTACAAAGAAATTTACAAAAATGGATCTACAATTGAGGTACAATAACATATGCATCAAAGAAGATGACAAATGAAAAGCCACTTTTATATGCTTCTGTGGAGTATTTGAACCACTTGTCATGTACTTTGGACTTTGCAACTCCCCTGCCACCCTCCAAGTGATGATAAATGAGATCTTTACTGATATGGATGGTGTCTGCATTGTCTACATATATGACCTCATGATCTTTACAAAAACAGAAAGCCAAGAGGAACACAACACAAGATCATGCTAGAAGTCCTCCATTGGCTCAAAGAAAATGATATATTTGTCAAACCAGAAAAATGCATATTCAGCACCACAGAAGTTGACTTCCTCAGCATGATTGTTGGACATGACAGCATTAAAATGGATCAAGAAAAAGTAAAAGCTATTCCTGAAACACACCATGGACCATTCACACTCTTCTTCTGAAATCAATCTCCTGGAATAAATGTGCATGAGTATTTGGAATATGTACTTATGCTGCACCTGGTGGTCTGTAATACATACAGTCATGATCTGCTCAGTGTTCTCCTACAGTGAACATGCATAAGTATTTGGAATACTTGCACACCAGTGGTAGATATAAAGTACTTACAACAGTGATTTGGTTGTTGTTCTGTTATTGAGTGAGCATAACTTTAGCAAATACTCAGACAACATTTTAATTAATTTAACATGTTGTTAGACATGGTGATTTGTTTGGTGTTGTTTATATAATGACCAAATGAGGAAGGCAGTGGTTCAAGTTCAAGTTGTGTTTGAGCATAGCCATAATAGTCTGATTGTTTATATACATATACAAACACCATTACATAATAAGTTCACACACTGTTTCACAGCATCACACTTGCCAATGCTACCTACCCATGCATAACTTTAGCTATACTTGTGCATGTGAACCATCAGTATTGCTATTGGCAGTTGGTATTTGTACTGTTTGCATCAACTGCATGTAATTGTATCCAAACACTGGTCATTGTATTGCATCACCTGCATACATTGTAGCATAGGTGGTCTACTTTGTACAAATTTGGACAACTACTTTTCAAGGACTCATTGAGGTATGCAGATTATATGTATTGACTAATCCCAGTTAAATAATTGAATCCTAATCCAATTGTAGAAATGTACATACTGGAATGAGCAACATATTAATCACTAAATAAATAAATTCCTCAATGCAAGTGCAGCAGTGATTCTCTGATACTATAACACTCAACTATGGTTGTCAATAAAACTTCAACAGATTCACAAAGAAATACAGAAAATTTCCAAAAGAAATAGACCACCAATTGCAACTGGTTGTTTTACTCCTCAAATGACACAATTGGAAACTGCAGTCTAATCAGAATCACAATCAATTGTCACATCTATTTCAGTTTTGAGTTCTTGCATCCAGAACTGGACTTGAAACACTAATGAATCAGTACAAAATACTTCATCATAAATATTCAAACCTGTTTGCCATGGCAGCTAATAGAGTGATAAATTGTCAAACCATGCTGTCATGGCTTCTACTGCTTTGATTGAAGTTAGTTTGCAGCTTGTCCAAAGCACAGTTACATCAAAGGTCTTTCTGAATATCAAGTGTAGATTATATGATATTTTCTGATTTGACACATATCATGAACAATATTACTAAAGTTAATTCAATGCATAACTTCACTTACTATGCCCAGATCTAATGGTTAGAATGTATATGTATAGATAGTATTAATACACATGTAATATATCCAAATAGCAATATAGTATATAAGGATTGAATCTATGCTGAGATAGGCACAAGCCAGTCTTGTTCTTTTGGTATTTTCCATCTCACAAGGTGATTCAATTAAGTCATCCTAGTAGCAATCTAAGATTTAGATATTGTCAGAACTTTCTTCTTCATCTTCTATTATCACTTCTTCACACTTTCACCTTTCACCTTTTACTATCTCTCTTCCATCAATCACATTTAATTACCGTCCCCTTTCACTTCATTTCTGCTTTACCTTTCTTCTTATCACTTGGTCCATGTGCATTACAGAGTAGTATATATAGTAGGGACATCAGTGTAACTAGTTCCCATTCTTGGAATTGTCATTTATCCGCGATATAGCTGTTCACTTTGAGCAGTCGTCATGTGAGGTCTGATAGACATAGTATGTGAGTTTGTTTGTATTATAAACCAGCAGATAAATTTGTATAAACTATGCATGTAATATATAGGTCACAAAAGGGAAATAAATAAATTTGCAAAATTACACAAATAGAAAAGGTTCATAATTAATTAATGTTGTAGAAATATGCAGATACATATATCATATGTTGATATACATATGGTCTTTTTGTATACAGATTCATAGATTCCATACACTGTTGTTTTGTGCCACCTGCACAAATAGTATTGATTTAACTAAACACTCTTACAATATATGATAGTATACATTATATTTATTTTGTGCATATTATATATACTCATTACTTTGCACATATTATGGAGAAAATATGCTAGTTGTTTTAGCCCTGACCTAGGTCTCATTGTGATCAACTACCCAGAGACAAGAAATGTGGCACAAGTTTCATCAGCAAAACAATGGATCTTATACAGATTTTAGATCTGTGGTCTGTGCAGCTCTGTACAGCCCTGTATAATTCTGTACATAGGGGGGGTGTTTTGCTGATATTGCCTACAGTACACAAATGGTGTAAAGTATATTAAAAAGTGTAGCAAAATGTACAAGTTGTGTATGTATCTATATAGCATTTTTGTATCTTTACAAATGGTATCTTGCTTATTTCTTAATAGATTTGGATGAGTGAGGGGTTGTTTAGATGATTACATAGGCACTGACATATAATGCAGCATGTCCATCCAGGATAGACACAGTGTGTGTAGGTTTGGCACACACATAAAGCACTTATTGAGAATGCAATGTCCACTGCCATGACCTCAGTATTGGATATTACAAATGTCCATCATTTTTGATTACTTCACAAAGAAACAACCTGTACCATCAATGATGTACTTTATCAGTGAAAGGACTATACTGATTTCCACATTCACTTCACACTCAAACTTCAAAAAAGATTCAGTGATGCACACTTCACCTGACCTACACCAGCAGAAAATCAGTTTCTTCATACTAAAAGAACAAATAATCTTATTCAGTCATTATCTACAAGAACCACCCATTTCTTCAGTGCAGGTTACTTTTGGAATCTCATCATCCAGTACATATATGATAAATGAAAAGTGCTTGATGGGTGAAGTATTGCTTGTATCTTAAGTATTAATGTGAAAGATTTCAGAATTGAGTTTTTAAACTATTAGACAATATCAACCTGTATAATCATGGATTATAAAAACAGCAGCAATTATTATTAAGAACAACATACTGTGGGATCATGTTCATTCAAAAACAATGATGGTTTCTAATGGTCCAAGATCAGATTTAGGTGTGAATTTCCATGCTTGGTTGATGAGCAACTCAGTGTCATCTGTCATGAATTTTTTTTTTGTGAACTCTTTAGCATATTCAACAGCCTTCCAATGCACATAGCTAGGTCCTTTTAGCATCTATGACATTTGTCAAAGAGAAATCAAAGAAAAGAAATAATGGTCTCACCACTGCTTGTATTTCCTATGTTATAAACATCTCTATCACCATGTAGTAGTATAGAATACAAAAATCAGGCCACTTATGTTAGTGCAGGGCATTGTTTGCTTGTAATATTGCCTTTTGTCATTAAAAAGAAATAGATACTAAATATATATTGTAGTAATATATTTTTATTGTCATATATATAATTACATTATGTATTTATATTTTTTTCAGAAATGTTTAATAAGCTTGGCAAAATAACTCAAATATGTACATGCATTATTGAGATTTTATATTTCTGTTCTATTCTTTTTATTGTATTAGAATGCACTATAGTTTTATTGGAACAAGATAGAATGGAAATAGTTGTAATTTATATATTTTCACCATCTCCACCATATTTCAACCATGATAATGAAATTAAATTCTTTTTATAAAAATGCAGCAAGTAGCTAGCATCAATTATGGATAATATCATTTTATTGATGTGATTTTTACACTTTGTGAACAAGAATTAAAAGTTTGCAAATAATTTAAGTGTGATATTATAGCCAACTTTATTATTACTGCTATTAAATTATGTTTATGGTTTTTCCAGTACCCCAGTAATATGTAGTCAAAGGATCTCAAGTGAAATAATATTGGTAGCTCACAGAAATAAAATAATTTATGAAAAATCATCAAACAGATATAATTGGACTAATTGTTACAGGTGCTGATATAATTCATAGTTTTGCTAATGTTCAATTGTCCATTGTGATGCTAAATATGTCACTAAAAGAATTTATGAAATTAATTCAATTAAACTATTTTATTCAAAAAAATTACTCTATCAATCCTGTTTTGTTGGCCAACCAATATACCACTCATTCCAATTCCACCTCAGCCAGACCCTTGTCTTTACAACAGAATTACAAAAAAAAACTAGTATGTGTGGGTGGTGTTTTGTAATATGTGGTATCTTTTGTTGAATTTTTTTTCTATGTTTTTTTATTTATATTTTTTGTATTGTTTTGGAGTATTTGTTGTTATGTGGGGTGGGAAGTTGGTGATGTTGTTTGTGGGGTGTTTGTATTTTTTGTATTTTGTTTTATAGGCCTTCATGTTTTTTATTTATTTATTTGTTTTTAGTATTTTATTGGAGATTTTTATGTGTTTTTTTTAGACTGGATTTGTTATGTATTGAGGGATTTATTGCATTTGTATTGTTGGTTTGTGGATTTTTTGTTAGATTTGTTGGGTGGTTGTATGCAAGGTTTTTGTTTGTATTATGGTTGTATTTTACATATAAATACCACCAACACCCTCCACAAATCCCAACCCTCACATACACCACCAAAAAAAAACAAAAATCCAACAATGCAAATACATCACACACTAAACCCCAAAACCAAACCAACCAGTCTGGGTTATCAAAATCATCTTTCTTTTCTCTCCTCCCCTACTGCTCTCAACAAGTTCATGTTTCCTTTGTTTCTTTCATCTTCTTTCTTGTGTCCAATATGCACTAGTTCCTGAATCAACCTAACAACAATTGTATCCACTTTTGTCTGTGAAAATTAATGAGACTGGAAATGTCTTACTACCACAGGGACAAGAAGGGATTATCAGAGGTCTTCATAGGAGACTTACCAAGGATAAGTCTTGGGTGATAGCCAAGTGGAACTCTGAGTGTGATTTGAGGCTGCCTTGAAGGCTGCATGGCAGAAGGTTCATACAGTGGTTAAAGAACCCATGTATCCAATGAAAAGGGTTGAGGACATGGTCCATCAATTGAATGATGTTTTCTTATGTGACATTTGAGTACATTATGCAATCCTATACTAATCTCAATGCTAAGGAACAATCCTCATCAGAAGTTTTGATATTATGTGAGTCCTTGTAGGAGATCTGGCAAGAATCATCCTATTTACTTGTTTAGTATGTACGGTTCTGGTAATGATGTGTTGTGGGTGCACAACATGCACTGAGTGTATAGTGAAAGTATGGATTCACAAGGTGGTGTTGCCTCCATAGTGCACTCATCAATTCTCTCTTTCTGATTCATTCTGTCCATCATGTTATCAACAACATCTGCTCATCTGCCTCAATTACCAGAGCAGAAACCCCAGATAGAAGGAAAATTCACTTCCATTCAATGACAGCTACAAAATAAGTATAAAATTTAATAAGCTCTGGAAAATGATTGTAGTCATCTATATATATGCACACTGAACAACCTCATGCCCAGTCACCAGCAGGTGATCAAATTGATGAAGGCATATGGAAGTGACATAGGAACAAAAATTGTTTGAATGAAGGAGAGGTATTAGTAAGTGATTCACAGCTCTGATATTTATTACATATATTTACTATCATGCTTATGTGCCAGAAGCCAATTTCAGCTCTGAAGGAGCTTCACAACTATGTTCACCAATGACTCAAGTAAGATGATGTTTGCTAATGTTCACTTATAACCCTGATGTTGTCATCTGAGGCCAGGGCTCAATACCATGCATTGCAGTAGTCTTGTACATATAAAATGATGCAATAGATATGTTATTGAATGATCATGTATCAAGTGACAACAAATCAATGATGTGCATGCATTACCATTGTAGATATGGATTGTTGGTCTGCTACTGATATATCTACATCACTCATTTGATATTGCTGATCCACAAAAATCTAAAAACATCCAAAATACATTGAGGTAATGCAAAACTACTAGAATAATTACTTGATTAGAATTGTACAAAATGCACAAAAAGATATATGAGAAAGTTAGGATCTTTGTTTTTCATTATTTACTTTAGCCTAATTTGTATTTCACATATACAATTTGTTATATTTATTTTATTTTATTTTAAGATAATTTTTTATATGTATATATATTTATAAATTTGCATGTATTAATGATTGTTGTTTTGCTGAAACAAATGACACAGGAGTTCCTGTGGACCATTTAGTCAACATTTACACAGTGGCTGTATGGATGAAATGAAAGCTCAGCAATTTACTAACCATGTTGATATATCCACACATTCTATTCCTGTGCTATCCAGAAAATATGATATGTATGTTGTAACCAAGAAGTTCTTGCAAACATGACTGCAAGGGGTATAAATATCCACTACCTTGCAGTGGTAGTATTTGAAAGTCTTCTCTAGTATAGCCTTTGCAACTGTAAAAAAATATTGTCTTTTAAAAGAATAATGACAAGACAGAGATAGACACTTTTGCACCAGACCTTTTGGTGCTTAAAATATATTATTAGCTCCCAAGCAGGGATATGATGTGCCTTTAATCTCTTTATGGTGGACTTGAGCTTGCCCACAGGCTGGATCTGCATTACTATTGTCTGAAATCCAGTTAGAGTATTGTAAGCAATGAAAGCTAGATTTATCTAAAATTCTGGCTATCTCAAGATACATGGCTGCTGCAATAGTGTAAAAAAGTAGTATTAAGATAAATTTATATGAATTCACATTGGCAGGCATGCCACCCTAAAGGCAGATTATCCTCTGTTTTTCATATGTAGATATCATATTGGAGCTCCTTAGCTTGGTGGCATTGATGGATCTTGTTCTGTGGATAGTCCCATTCATCTTTCATGCATGTACATATATGTGTGGATAGTTTGAAGAAATGCACCTTCTGTGTAACAGCTACCAACTTGGTGGTGCACATGGGGTCTTTGATGAGTGTTGGTAGGGCTGGAGTGACTACCAAAATCCTGTGATAAATACTAAGGAAGTGCTGGCATGTTTCATCATCACTACAATATACAGTAATGTTCAGCTTTCCAAGTACTGTACAGTAGACCTTACTATTTAATCAACTGTCCTGTATAAAGCTTCTTGACAGCTTCATCTTCCTCAAGCTCACCAGCCTTGCTGGCCTTATCCTGTTCTATCATCTGTGCAACTTTGATTACCTTATTGATCTCACATCAGAGATTGATGCAGTGTGCAATGGTACATGCTGCAAATATAAATTTCCACTGACAGTGACCAGATCTTTGGTGGACCTACACTATATGTGCATTGTGCACTAATCATTATTAAGGTATAAAACTTACTTTTCCCCCTTGGATTGCTTTCCCTTCCTTTTCAACACCTTAGTCTTGTCATCCTTGCTGCCTTTCTTATCACTCTTCCAGTTACAATTCTTCTTGCTCATCTTGTCACCTTTCCTGGTTTTTCCGGCTTCATCTCCAGAGGAATGGACTTCCTCATCAGAGCTGGTGATGGTAAGTAACCTGGGCATGAAAACCCAATGAAGCTGACAAAGGGAATAAACAAAGGGGAATTTTCATGAGTAGTTGCTTGGTGAGAGGAGAAGAGCAGAAGAAGGTCAGGATGAATTCTATTGGTGTATAAGGTCTTATGTACACAAATGCTGTACTAGAACAAGATGATAGAATTCCATAGTTGTGCTAGGAAAGTGAAGGCTGCAAGAATTTGATACTAGATTTAGTGGGGTGTGTGGGAAGGCTGGTCTGGTGAAGGGATCACTTGCAAAGTGTGGATCACATGACTGTGGGCAACAGATCTGAATTGATAGCAAAGAGGGGGTCAGATCTAGCCTTCTAAGCACTGGGAGGATCTGATTGTGCTGAGAAGGGAAACCACCAGAATGGAAGAAATAGACAAAAAGATAGGCATGAACGGACCAACCACAAGTACAGCTTACTATATTGTTCTATAGTATCTTGAACTTTGAAGCCACTTCAGCATGGTAGTTGACTGTAGTGTTATCTAAAATGAAAATTACTATATTGTGCAATAGTGACTACATAGTTACATGGTTACTACAGCTATTTTTTTTTTCCTAATGTATAGGATGTTGAGCCACCATTTTAGATTAGAGATAATGAAATGAGGCATGAAGCAATGTGAGTATTCAGGAAGCAAGCAAGCCAGGAGTATGTGCTTGTGAGATACTGTAAGAGTTTCCATATGGGAATATGAAGATACAGTGGTTGAGGTAACTGGTGATGCTTTCACCTTCATTTTTGGAAACTCATTGATGTTTGTGAGTGAAACAACCCAAACAAAGATAAACAGGAAAAGGGGATGAAGAGAATCAAGCTTAGTCTTGGGAGTAAAGGGAAACTTCAAGAGAACCAAACTGGAGGACATCCAGTGAAGTCTTGAGGTTTATATACTATTCATGTGTTTGTATATATTAATGTCAGATCCACCAATGCATAACATATTTGGTAGGATGGAAATTAAGACATAAGTCATACCATGTGGAGTATAGCCATAGAATGGAAGAATAGAAATTAAAAGAAGACATGCACAGTATGGAGATGAACATGGAAAACAATGTAATTATAAAAGGATAAATATATCCATTTAACCATTATGGACCTTTGGGAGGTGTTTTGCCATGATTGATGGACTAGCCCACATGTATAGAAGAGATATATAGTCATGTGATAGGTCACATGACTCCAAAAAGCAAAAGATACTAAGTTTGAAAGAAATGAAGTGACATAAAAGCAAACCATAACACTACCCCATTTCTAAAGATCAACTTCCAAGTGATCAAAGGCAGTTCGCTTCTTTGAAAGTGATGTCAACAGCTCAGGGCATTTTTTAAATAGTAATATAAAATCTGCAGGGTCTATGGTAAGAGCACACATGGCAGATGGGTGGAATGTGTGAAAGTCCACTATGGCTCCCCCAGTATTAGTGAGATTGCTTCTTGACTCCCAGGTATGATCTGTTTTGTTGTAATCCTGCCAATGTACCAAGTACTCCAGTTATTTTATTTTTATATCTTGAGTCAACAATATATTCCACCTTCCATTTATTGTCTCTGTCTTCTGTGACTGTTACTGGTCCCAGGCAGTTTACAGATTATCTGTCTAACTGTTCCTTGTAAGGTTTGACCTACATACATATAAGACATTGACTACTGGTGGATTTGCATAGATTAAGGAAGGCACAGTTCCACTGCATTGGGCACAAGGCCAATGATTTCATAGAAGCCAAGCCATCACTCAGATAATTTATGAGAGGCATGCATCAAGTGTAAGTTTTCACAGAAGAGCCAGACTTTCTGGCTGATGGCATAATTCAGGGCTGCCAAGCAGTGTTTGTCTGCATTTGTTTATATGCACTCTTGTGCTTCTTTTAAATTGTTTTTTGCACTGTTGATGGCATTTGCCATATCATGAGAGAATGTCTTAGCTGCCAGCACTTTATCTGCTATAAGGGGTTCTATTCCCATGTGTGGCATGTAAGATCATGTAACTTCTTTTTAGTTAAGCAGTATGTTTTAGAGTTTATAGAAAGTTGTGTGATGGCAAGTCAATCACTTCATATGTTCTGCTTCTTGAAGCAGAAGATGCAAAGGAATTTTCCAACTTCTTTGTTTACAATCTCTGATTGTCTGTTTGTTTGAGGATGGAAAGAAGTTGATAGCTTAGTGGAAATATTTAGGGATTTATTTATTTCTTGCATAACTTGGGAAGCAAATTGTGGACTGCAGTCCAAGGTGATAGAATGGGGAAGACCATGATGCTTTCACATATGGGAAAGGAACAATCTAGCCATATCAACAGCTGAACATTTTTCTATGCATGGAATTAATTCCACTTCTTTTGATAGTTGATCAACAACCATGAGAATTGCATAATACTTGTGGGAATTGGGTAAACCCATAATGAAGTCAGCTGTGATGTGTTCCCCTGGGGTTTCAGATATAGGAAGAGGGCATAAAAGGCCAGCTGGGGCTGTGTTGCCCAATTTGAATCTTTGGCATGTGTTGCATCTAGCAACATATTCTTTTATGGTAGTAGCCATTCCAGGCCACCAATAGTTACATTGTAACAGATCAACTGTCTTTTCATATCTGGAGTGTCCAGCTATGGGCATGTTGTGGTGTTTTTCAATGATCTTCATCCAGAGAATCACTTTATCTGGGATATAAAGATGTCCATATTTGTCATGTAGACAGCTGTCACTTTCTTCTTGGACACTGCCTTGTTTCTGAAACAACCTAAATGAAAGGTCAAGTTAATCTTAGGTTGCCACAAATGTCAACTAAAAAGAGGTAGTGAAGTGGAGTAAAGGCTCAGTCTTGGTAGAAGAGGGGAATCTCCAAGAGAACTAAACTGGAGGACATCCAGTGAAGTCTCAAGGGTTTATATACTATTCATGTGTTTGTACATATTTACATCAGATCTACTGATGTATAACATATATGGTATGGTGGAGATTAATAGCATGAGGCACACCATGTGTAAGCATAGCCATGGAATGGAAGAAGTGGAGATGAAAGACATGATGTAACCACATGTGATGGCAGAATGGAAGAGAAGAAAAGAAGTGTGCACAGCATGGAGATGAACATGGAAACAATATAACTATAAAAGGATAAATGCATCCATTAGAGTCATAAGGACTCAAAGTGCATTGTGATAACTGATGGGTGAGTCAAGCTGTGAGTCATATCAGTGTCATGTGATCCTATCACATGATCTAGTCACATGAGTTTGAAAGAAGAAAATAAAGGTGAAGTCTGAAGAAATGAATAAATAGATGTGTGATAGAAGTGAACCATAAGAGTTTCTGCATTTTTTGTATTTCCATCTCACTAAGAAGACATATGGTATTAAAGATTTTTTGTTTTATAATATCCCCATCATCTGCAATTGTGATTATAGATTGGATCTTATTTGGGAAAATAGTTATGACTCCTTTGTTATCATTTTCTATTTCTTCTGTGTGGTCATCTCATCTAGAGAGAGCATTTGGTTTTGTTGTAGTATGACCTGGTTTGTAGTACCAGGTCATTTTGGATCTGGAGAGTACATAGCTCATCGTGCTTGGTAACAGTTAAGGTCTTGGCATGTTATGAACCACTGAAGGTCCTGATGGTTGTTCCATATTTCAAATTGATATCTAGCCCCTTCAAGGTAGTGATGCCATTGTTCCAGTGCTTGGATCACTGAAAGCATGTCTTTATCTGCGATTGGATAATTACATTCTTATGGCATCATGGCATTCGAGGAGAAAGCAATAGGGTGCCAGACATTTTCTTTTTCTATAGATAGGACAGCACCAGTAGTGAAGTCTGATGCATTACATTCTAAGCAGAAGCAATAATCAATGTCAGGAAAAGCAAGGATGGGAGCAGTGGTAAAGTATTTCTTGAGCATGTCAAACACCATCTGTTGGGGGGTTCTTTCTATTGGAAAGGTTCATCCTTCTTCATAACATCATGTAGTGGTCTAGCCACCATTTTATAATCCTTGATAAATCTCCAATAGAAGTTTGCTAAGCCCAAAAGGCTCTGTACTCCTTACATTTTCTTCAGCTCTGGCCATTTGAGAATAGCTCCTACTTTTTCTTGATCCATTTTAATGCCATCATGTCCAACAATCATGCTGAGGAAGTTAACTTCTGTGGTGCTGAATGTGTATTTTTCTGGTTTGACAAATAGATCATTTTCTTTTATCTAGCAGAGGACTTCTAGCATGATCTTGTCATGTTCCTCTTGGCTTTGTATTTTTGTAAAGATCATGAGGTTATCTATATAGATGATGCAGATATGTTCCATATCAGTGAAGATCTTGTTTATCATTGCTTGGAAGGCGGCAGGGAGTTGCAAAGTCTAAAGTACATGATAAGTGGCTCAAATGCTCCATGAAAGCATACAAAAGCAGCTTTTCACTCATCACCTTCTTTGATGCATACATTATTGTACCCTATTGAAGATCCATTTTTGTAAATTTCTTTGCACCTTGGACCTTGTCAACAAGCTGTGCAACAAGGGGAAGTAGATAATTATTTTTAACTGTGTGTTTGTTGAAATAACAATAGTTCCAGACCATTCATTTCTCTCTGTCCTTCTTAGGTATGAAGAACACTGGTGATGTCATTCATCTTGCTCTGTCACTGATAAAGCAATAATTCATTCCTTTTTAGATTTAAATGTCTCTTTGAGATCTATAGCATGATCCCATGGTTTTCTGATTAGCATCCATTCTGATTCATTTTTCCTGAATATGTTAAGGTATTTGTGGTATTGCCTGGGAACAAGTTCCTTAGGTGTTTTCTCAAGTTTTGGTGTAAGTTGTGCCTCAAGTGCAAAGATAGTGTTGTAAATGGTGTATTGAATATCATATTCCTCTTTTTTGATTTCTGTGATGAAAGCAGATCTGTCCCACAACATGAGGTAGTGTCTAGGGCAATGTGTCATCTTGACAGTGCCAACAGTCCAATCAATCTCAGGGTTGTGGTATTTGGGCCATGGGAAATCAAGGATGAAGGAGTTCTTTCTGAGGGTGGTAGTTTCTGCAGTCACCTTCTCACAGTGACCCTGGAATTTGATAATCAATTCCACTGTGTGGCTAGTGCTGCCAACATTAAATACAGGAATAGGATTGTATAGGTGTGTGAGTGGGATCTGATTTTTTTCACCCCATGATTTATTGACAAAAATGATGTTGGCTCCTAACTCTAGCAGGGCCATCATTTAAGTAAAGTTTATCTTTTGCAACTGAGACACAATTTTAACCTCTAGCATTATCTCTCTGGTAGGTTTGATGCTTTACATGAAACCATTGTCTGGGATTTTGAAACTATTTTTTTTTTTGGTTTTTTTGTAGAGGAATTAAATGGCAGTTTAATGTCTGCCTGAGCCCACTAGGGGACCCTGACAGCAAATTGAAAGAAGTATGTATGTTTTTGGGGACTTTGGACTTGTTCTCCCCTTGGAGTTTATCCATACTTAACAGTATATTCAAACTCTACTTGTTATGAATCTAACCTATGGCTACATGCACTATCAGATCCCAAACCCACATCCTAGGTGCAAATCCTCTGCCATCTCCCAGATACAACCCTTTTAGCATTTTCAGAAGCAGCCAATGAGGCCCAGAACTTGTCAGCCAATTCCAGGGCTTTTCTGCACAATGTACCCCAGGCTCCACCTCTCAAGTGCATCCTACTCCAGAGTCCCCTACTCCAGGAATGCACATTATTGAACTTGAACTCAATGAAGATAGGAGCAAAACCTCTGCCCAATCCAGTCACCACTCTGATCACAGAGCGTGAGACCCCCATTTCCCCGACAACAGAGATGCTCCAGGAGATCCTGACTTCCCCAGAGATGATCTGTTCAACAATGATCCCGACTTTCCCAGCAATGACAATGACCCACCTAATGACTCTGACAATGGGCACATCCCATGAGATACCCTCGCTCTACTCACAAGTGCCATCCAAGGCCTTGCTCACTCCACTCATCATCCCACCTCTGACTCTATCCCTCACACTAAAGTCCAAGAACCAGATCAGTTTGACAGGGCAAAACCCTGCAAACTCCAGGTCTTCCTAGTGCAATGTGAATTAAACTTCCAAGACTGCCCTAAGGCTTTCAGCACGGACTGCACCAAGGTTACCTTTGCACAGTCATACCTGAAGGGCATGGCCCTGGAATGGTTCGAACCAGACCTTCTCCAGATGGAAGATCCCACGCTCTGCCCTCTCTGGATGGACAACTTCAAGGAGTTTGTCCTCGAACTCCAGACCAACTTTGGTCTGCATAATCCTGTTGGAGATGCAGAGCATCAACTCTACCACCTGTCCATGAAGAACACAGCACATCAATAAGTATGTGGTTGAATTCAATAGGATTGCTTCACAGGTCTGCGGTTATGGAGAAGGTTCCCTCTGGCACCACTTCTACAATGATCTGCTGGACCACATCAAAAATGAAATCTCATGTGTCAGACAACCCCCGATCCTCTCTGAACTCTAAGTTCTCACTCAGGCAATTGATGTGCACTACTGTGAGCACAAGTCTGAAATCAGCTGTCAGACAAAGAACACCAACCAGTCCTCTGCACCCAAACCCAACAAATCATCCACTCCCATGCCTTCCACTCCTTGCCCCTTCAATGGTGGCTCCAAGGACTCTAAGGAGTCAAAAGGCAAAGGAGCAACCACCTCTGCAGCTCCAAAACTGGACTTGTCATCTAAACTAGGAAAAGACAGCAAACTAACCAATGAGGAGCGCAAACGCCAGTTTGACAACAAACTGTGCATGTTCTGTGGACTCGCTGGCCACATGGCTAAGGACTGTCCCAAGTCTATGTCTCAGGCAGCCAAGGGCCATGCAGCAACCACAACTTCAGAAGCTAAACCAGAGGCCTCCACCTCAGAGACAAAAAAATAGCCTGTGACCTCCGTGACTCCTCACGGACTGGATGTTGCATTGAACCCACCCATGCACTCAAGGAGATCCATCTCAATGCATCCGCTCATTCTGATCCTAAGTCACTTATGCCCTCCATTTCTTTAGTATCATATCTGATCCCTCTGTTTCCTGCACTTGTGGACTCTGGCTCCTCCAACTGTTTTATCAATACATCATTTATTAATAAACACAGACTTTCTACCTACCCCGTGCCCCTGCTTCAACTCTGCCTCTTCAATGGAACATCCAACAGCACCATTACCCAAGTCATCAATCTCTCCATCCATTTCCCAACCAGTGATATCACTCCAATGACATTCTACATCACTCCATTGGACTCTACCTGTTCCCTTGTTCTAGGACACAACTGGCTCACCTGACACAATCCATTGATTGACTGGGTTATAAGCAGTATATCTTTCCATGCACCTGAACAGACTATGCCAGCATTCCCGAGCTCTCCTCTGCAGCCTCCGGAACCACTTCCTCTGGCTGACCCCACCCCTAATCCACCACATTTCTCTGATCACAAGGCTCTGCCCATTGTACTCATCAGTGCACCTGCCTTCACACTGGCCTGTTGCCTTGAGGGCTCCATTTAGTTTAGCCTGCAACTCTGCCCCCAGGAGAGTGATCTCTGCTCTGCTTTCCTTACTCCTCCAGAACAGGTTGACCTCTCCACTGTCCCTCCAGCATATCATGACTTCCCTGATGTGTTCAGCAAGAGCAAGGCTTCTACACTTGCTCCACACAATGAACACAATCTGAAGATCAACCTTGAGGAAGGAACGTCTCCTCCACTGGGCACCATCTACTTCCTTTCCCCTTCCAAACTCAGCTCTCTCTGCATGTTCCTTGATGAGCACCTAGCAATGGGGTTCATCTGTCCCTCCTCCTCCACTCATGCTGCTCTGGTCCTCTTTGTCCACAAGAAGGATGGTACCCTCTGTCTTTGTGTCAACTTCCAAGGACTCAATAAGATCATAAAAAAAGACTGCTATCCATTTCCCTGCATCTTGGACCTCCTAGATGCTCTGAGCCATGCCAAGATTTACACCAAAATCGACCTCCAGCACACATACCATCTGGTCCACATTGCCAAGGGAGATGAATGGAAGACATCCTTTTGGACATGCTACAGCTCCTATGAGTGGCTAGTCATGCCATTTGGTCTTACCAATGCCCCCATGGCATTCCAGTGGTTTGTAAATACCATCTTCACTGACCTGCTTGATGTTTGCATCATAGTCTATCTGGATGACATCCTCATCTACTCCAAGGACAAGGCCTCCCACAAAGAGCATGTTCAAGAAGTCCTCCAAAGACTCTGCAAACATGGACTTTACACCAAACCTGAGAAATGTGAATGGTCCACCAACACTACCAAGTACTTAGGCTATAACATCTCTCCCTCCAGTCTTTCAATGTCTCTGGACAAAGTCCAGACTGTGAAGGAGTGGCCGGAACCTCATAAGGTCAAGGACATCCAATCTTTCCTTGGATTTGCCAACTTCTACCATTGCTTTATTGTGAATTACTCTGATATTGTTGTTCCTTTGACTCACCTCACTTGCAAAGGCACTTTGTGGAACTTTTCCAATGATTGTTGCTCTGCATTCCAAAACCTGAAGAAAGCCTTCACTACCACCCCCATCCTTACCCATTGGGCTCTGGACACTCTGCTAATCATAGCAACCAATGCCTCTGACTACACTATCACTGGTATTTTTTCCATCCACTGCCTGGATGAAGAAATCCAGCCAGTCACTTCCTACTCATGGATGCTCTCCACTCCAGAGCTCAACTACAACACCCACAATAAGGAACTCCTTGCTATCCATAAGTCCTTCCAGACTTGGCAGCATTACCTTGAAGGCTCCAGTACTCTGATTGACGTTGTCACAGACCACAAGAACCTGGAGTACTTCATGACCACCAAACTCCTGACTTGCCAGCAAGCCCAGTGGTTGGAGTTCCTCTCCCAATTCAATATGATCATTCACTTCTGTCCTGGTCGCCTCAGCGTGAAACCTGATTCCCTTACTAGATGCTGGGACATCTATCCCAAAGAGGGGAATAAGGACTATGCTCATGTCAATCTGCATAACTTCCAACCAGTGTTCACCCAGGAGCAACTCGCTTCATCCCGCTGAGCAACATACCTTGCAGCTCCAGTACTCCAAGCTAGCACCCTCTTTGATGTGGAACAGCTCCACAGTGATATCCTTTCTGTGCTTCCCTCAGATCCTCTAGCCGAACTCCACATGTCTGACCCACCCAACTCTCATTGGTCAGTCAATGACAATGGTTTCCTCTGTCTCAACAAATGCATCTATGTTCCCAATGCTAATGACCTCCAACTCCAAGTACTCCAGTACAAGCATGACCATCTGCTCTCCGGACATTTCAGCCAGAACCGGACTTTGGAACTGATCCACTGTGAACACACCTGGCCAGGAATCAGGACATTTGTCAAGGAATACATTTCCTCCTATGCATCCTGCACCTGCGTGAAGGTTCCAAGACACTGGCCTTATGGATTATTGAAGCAGCTCCCAATTCCAAAGAAGCCATGGAACTCCATCTCCATGGACTTCATCGAACAGCTCCCTGCATCCTCTGGATATACCACTATCCTCGTCATTGTGGACCGCCTTTCCAAACAGTGTATATTCATCCCAACACACAACACAATCACATCTCTGGAGCTTGCAAAGCTCTTCTTACTCCACATCTTTTCTAAGCACAGAGTTCCCTCCCACATCATCGCTGATCAAGATATGGAGTTTGTGTCTCACTTCTTTTGCTCACTTGGGAAAGCCCTCAACATCCATCTCCACTTCACCTCTGGTTACCACCCCGAAGGAGACAGTCAGACAGAACACATGAATCAGACTCTCGAGCAGTACCTCCAAGTCTATTGTAATTACCAGCAAGACAACTGGTCTGAACTCCTGCCTTTAGCAGAGTTTGCATACAACAATGCTCCAAGTGCCACTACCAGAGTCTCACCATTCTTTGCCAATAAGGGTTACCATCCCAATATCACTGTCCATCCTGAGTGTGACCTCACCTCCACAAAGGCATGAGAATACTCCATTGACCTCAACTCCCTCCACCAATTCCTCTGCAAGGAAATGGCCAACACCCAGAAGCAATACCAAGGACCCACAGATGCTAGATGAACTCTGGCACTGGACTTCAAAGTTGGTAACCAGGTTTTTGTCAAAGCAAAGTATTTCCGCTCTACTAGGCCCTCTAAGAAACTCTCCAAGAAGAATTTAGGGCCGTACACCATCATCACTCAGGCTGGCAGCCTTTCCTTCACCCTCCAACTCCCAGATTCTATGAAGTCCATTCTGTAGAATACTTTAGTAGTCACTAAAGTAGAGGTAAACTAATGTGCTGTGATATAATTATCGCTTATGTAATCTGTAAGTACCATATATGGAATAATAATTCCAACACATTCACCCAGTCTTCTACATTTCACAGTTAGAACCTTCCATTCTGAATACCATTCTGAATCATACCCAACCTCTGCCACCTCTGGTCAAAGTAGATGGTGAGTGGTGGCCATCAGGGGAAGGGTGAAGGAAAGATAATCCTATATAATATCACAATGCAAAAGATAATGCATTATAACCTCCATATAATGCATTATCTTTTGCATCATGACATTATATATGTAGGATTATCTTTCCTTCACCCTTCCCCTGATTGGCAAACTGGAGTTCAAGATTGCAGAGATCCTCGACTCCAAGATAGACCATTGACACTGGAATTGTAAACTCCTGTATTTGGTACAATGGTCCAGATGTGAAGATACTGACAATGAGACCTCTTGGCTACTTGCCACTGAACTCGGTCATGCCTCTGAACTTGTCCATGACTTCCATATCTGATATCTGGACAAGCCTGGACCTCACTCTGCATAACCGTGAACAAATCACAATTACAAACAACTATTTACAAGGGATATTCAGTCACTGTGATGCACTGTGGTCCCCTGTGGATAGTTGGGAACCCAAAAAACACAAATTAGCACTTCCTGTAGATCTCTGTACAACACTGTACAACAGATTCATGAATTGCTGATGGAAGAAAATAATAAGAAATAAACCATAGTATTTCCAACATAAGCAACACAAATAGTATATACATGAGGAATTCAATAATTTACATAAGTAGAATTTGAGGTGGGCACTGCCAACTATTGTGCTCATTGTGCACCACTACAAGCACACCACTTTGGGATGCCATGAGCACAACACTAGGGTACTGCACAGAACATGTATCATATCAGCAGACACTGCCATCTGGCTAATGCAGTTCCCAGAACCACCCTATGTAGGTATTGACTAATTTGAAACTAAGATATTTATTGACAGGTTCTATTGTAGGTGCCAGTGGGCAGCATAGTAAGGGAAATGCAGGCTAATTAGGCTGCTATTCTCAGGGTATTATGGCAGCCTAATAAGCCCTACATTACGTGAGGTCGAGGTGATTTGCTAAGTCCAAAATTGTAACCTGATCCTTCTCATTGTACTGGGGTGCCTGTACTGTAGTACACCAATAGACAGATTGTCACACCATGTGAGTGCTTTGATATATCCAAATACTATGAGGATTATCTACCAGGTAATACATTTTTGCTGATAGTTTGAATTATCATTTTGGATACATCCAGCCTAACCATCCAGGATATATCCCACTACTAGGCTGGATATATCTGGCCACCAGGATTTTAGTGCGCTTTCAGGGTGATTACATAAGCGATTTAAGCGGTCCAAAAGCAGCCAGAAGGGCGAGAAGAAGCAGCCACTCCTCCCACCCCATGTCCACTTTTGGATATGTCAATTTATTTCCTCCCCTGCATTCCCTCCCTTGCCAGAGGTCATTCCCTCACTGTAGACACATTGTATATACATACACATGCTGTATATCTGTAATAGAACCCATCTGACTGCTTGAATGAGCCCCTGAAAGGTTCAATAGAGATATAAGTAATTTATGATGAAAAACATAGAATTGGTGCGATGTTTTTGTATTCTGGACATATGGACAGGTGCACTATGTCCCCAGATAGGGACTATATGTGGGCATAACATACCAGAAGCCCAGGATATGGTTGTAGCTCCTTATTTATATATCATCACATCTCTTCTTATCTCCTTTTGATCTCAGGAGCCTGCAGGGGTGGCCCAGGGACTCTTGACAGTGATGCAGGTCACAGTAAGCATATATTGAGATATTCTGAGATGGTTAATCACAATGCCCTACCCTCATGATAAGTAGCTATTCATGTATTTCACATTTTAACTGCCCATAGTACATCTGCCTGTACTGCAACTCTGCCACCCCTGGACACATCCAGGCTTGATGCCCTCATCAAGTCTGTTCTCTATGCAGAGAGGTCAGATACATCACTGACAACTGTGTCTTCTGTGACAATAAGTGGGTCAACTGGGACCACAACCCCACCAACTACAAGATCAATGAGGGAGATGAGTCTGGATGAGACTGAGGAGGCAGATAAACAGACCCAGCTGGAACTGGAGAATATTGAGGAAGAGTCAGAGTCTCTTCCATACAAAGGGGGTAATGTTATGGATTTCTTTCCATTCTATCCAACTAACTATGCTCTTGTGAATTCATCTTCTCATATGCAAGACAGCTTTGCCCTTATGGCATTGACCATGCAGTATGCTACTTTTATGGACAATCTCCTTGACACAGATGAATAGTCTCATCTAGGCAGTTCTCTCACACTGCCTCATTTTCCCCTCTACCCAGATGGTCTGTGTGCACTTTTATCTAGTCAGTCTGTGTGCCATTCCCAGTAGTATAAATACTTTGTCCTCTGTACACTAGTTCCATATCTAGTTCTATGCAATCTACTTGCTAGAATCTGGTTATTCTGCAAGTGATTAGTCTTATGATTACTCATAGCAAGACCCAAGGATTTCTAAGTGTCTTCACACTGCACTTGAGTGTGCACTTCAACTAGGTTCTATGCATTAGTGTAACAGGTTGGCTAAATTCCTGGATGCAAGCACCAGGGAGCTCATGCCAGAAAGGGCAGGCCAGAATTTGCTGGGACAAAGGCCAGCAATGGAAGGAGGTCTGGGGCTTCATCCAGCTGGGATCAACTGTGAGGTTACCAGCACAGATGGTTGTGATCCAGGTCAGGGATAGTTAAATGCCTCCAGACTACTGATGAGGCAGGCACCAGCTGGTGTTCACTGATTTCCCAGTGACTGCATACTGGCATGGTGCAGCCAATGCAGCAAAGGCAGGCTGCCACTGCCTTGTTGAGTAGCTGGTGCACACTAACTACTGGGCCTGCAAGGAATTGAAGATCCAGCACAAAGTCATCAAAAGAGGAGAGTGCTGCATGGGAAGCACCAACATAGGGATGCAAGAATGAAAGGTGATTGCGCAGAGGGGATGAATTTGAAACCAGGATTGGATTAAATGTGGCAGTGGGATTGGCTGCACTTCCCAGGAAGTGTCTGTACATACCCTTCTGCATTCTTTGAGATGCAACTTGTGGGTTTGCCATTTACAATCACCCAGCACTTTGGCATTGAGGGAAGGAGTGGGATCTGGAATGGCACTACACAGAGGGATTTGCATGGCATGATAAGAGCCATTGGCAGGGTATATGGACATGAGGCCTTGGTGGAATTTGGCAGGTGGCACCATTTTGCAGGGGGGGTGGGTTTTTCTACACATCCATTTACTAGTAGTGGTATCAGGATCTTGTGATCATGCTGATGTCTGTGCTCCAAGGAGGAAGGGTTTGTCTTGATGCTGCAGACAAAGCTGAAGGTGGTTTAGTTAGGGTTGGTGATAGTGTCATATACTGTACCTCCAGCCTCCAGAACTACCTCCAACCTGTTACATACAAACTCTGGTGCATTCTCTTTGAGATGCAACTCCTAAACCTTTGGACTTGTGTAGATTACTTACAATACTTACATTCCATTCTCCTTATGTACTAGCTCCACCCTCTGTACCCCTCCGATCCT
>JBBPRE010000007.1:0-32103 GCA_038092935.1 Boletus roseobadius
CGATGTAACTCCTGATAGTGCAATGTCTCTTGCTGAACCTCAAATAGCCTTTGACGCTCCAGTTCTTGCCTTTGCAATGCCTCTTGCTGAAGCTCCATTAGCCTTTGATGCTCCTGTTGTTGCCTTTGTACCAGCTCTTGCTGCAACTGCATTTGGTGATGACGCTCTTGCTCTTGCCACTGTAGTTGTTGCAATCTCAAGGAATGTTCTTGTTCTTGTTGCTGCTGAGCTTGCAAATATCTCTGGTCCTCAGCCTCATGTTGAAAATTGATAACATGCTGGTGGATTTGTAGATTTTGTGGTGGAGGCAGGGCAGGAGCAGGAGCAGGTTCAGAATGAGCAGCAGAGGAACGATTGCGTCTTTGATTGCGCCGCCTGCCATGACTCTGATTAAAGCCATCCAATAAGCGAGCATTGTAATCCACCTGAGCACCCATCTGAGGATAATTATGAGGCTGTGGAGGGGGTGGTACAAATGCTTGATAAGGTAGTGGCTGATTTGGAGGAATAGGTGGCTGAGAAAAGGCAGGCAGCATTGGAGGGGGAAGTGGTGGTGGTGGAATATTGATAAAAGGAAATGGATTTTGCACCTGATGATTCCTATACATTTGTTGCATATCATGATGTGCAATTTGGTGACGGGGTATGCCAGGATATTGATGAATAGGAACAGGGGGATGGATCTGAAATTCACATTCAGCCTTTTATACATTTATATAACAAAGAAATAAAAACAGACTCACCATCAGAGCAGCAGGCATATTTAATGGAGGTTGCATGGCAGGATGGGGATAATGACGGGATGGAGGAGAACCAAGCTGACGTTGGTCACGTTCAGCCTGGCAAGCAGCATTCTGGGCACGTTGGGGGGAGGTGGGAGGAGTGGACCTGATAGAAACAAATTTATATAAGATAACAACCAAGAATCCAGAAACACCTACATTGTAAATCAATGATTGAAATTTTTGAGATCCAAGATATGGCACAGTCCAGATAGAAAAAGATCCAGGTAGGAAAAGGTCCAGGTAGGGAGAGATCCAGGGGAAAGGTCCAGGTCCAGGGAGAAAAGTCCAAGTCCAGGGGGGAAGGTCCAAGTCCAGGGGAAAAAGGTCCAAGTCCAGGTAGGAAAGTCCAGGTATGGCCAGGTCTTCAGAAAGGTAGCCAAGGATGCACACCAATCCCTCTACCTTACACAGTAGTGTCAAGAGCTAACTAAATGGCAAGCAGAGCAGGAGTATGACAGAGATAAAGGCAAAATGCCTGAGACAAAATGAAAGGTAACAGCAAGAATGAAATGACAGATCAAAGACCTATCAGTCTCCTTGGCAGCCTCCAATCAAGTCTCAACTCTGTAGTGCAATCAGAGGTCTCAAAGCAACCAGCGGACACACAGAGTTGAATCTGTGAAGCTAGGTAGTAGAGACTTGATGTCACTTCTTCCTAAAACTCTGATTCTCACTCCTGTCACCCTGGTAAAGCAAAGATCAAGTACCTAATCCAAAGACTGACACTTTCACTCTGTTTTGGGTAGATCCTAGGTAGATCCTATATCCTGTATAATATTTAGTGGACCATAGAACAGTAGACATATGCATACCAGCAAGAAAAGGCCTTATCAGTGAGTTAGATCTCTTATCAGATGGCAGCCAAAACACCATTCATTAGGGTATTAAACTCACAGAGATCACTTTCAGACTCCAGATGAATATATTTTATCAAGTTATGGGCAGGTATAGCAATGATGTAGAGAGGAAGTAGCTGAGTTGCAGTGGTTGGATTGTGGTTGTGGTGCGATGTAGCTAGCTTATGTAAGCGAGAAGTGTAGCCCTACTGAACGGATGACAATTGTGGGCACGAGCGGACGTCCATAAAAGGAAAACCACATGGCAATGGCGAAATACCCGACACACTCGACCGCTACTCATCCTACTCGACCCACCCGACCCACCCGAAAAAAGTGTCGGATGAGTCCCCCCTCCCACGCTGTTCTCCACTAACTTATTGACTAGCTATTTTTCACCCGCAGTTGTACCTTTGGTACAATCATGTGAGTTTTTATTCCTAGAATTTACTATATTCTTCAAATTTTGTAAAGTCTTAATATGTATATATACTTTTAAAGATCAAATCAAGATAATGGTAATAATTATATTTTATACTTTATGAATATGTGGACAGGTGGCTGCAGTGTAGCAATAATGTAGGTAGATCACCTTCATTTTCCAGTTCCAGCACACCCCCAGTTGGACTGTTCTAACCAAACACAGTTTCCAGTCCCCCCACATGACCTGCTTAGCTATTTTCACAATAATCCAAGTTTTTATTGCTAGAGTTTACCTATGAAGTTGTCCTTTTAATAAGGGTGAAAATGCTCATTCGTTACATGGAATATGCTGGGTCTGCAGGAGACTCCTGATTTAGTGAACTGATGGATGAGTTTGCAAGCTGACCTGCCATCAGCCTTGTTCCTCAGCTTCAGGCAGTTGTCAGCTTGCAAACTCATCCATCACTTCACTAAATCAGAAGCCTCCTGCTCCTATTTTTCATGGTTTTTTTCATTCTCCTTTTCACACTTTTTTTTTGGATCAATTTAATGTTCAATCAGTATCAATTTATATTATCACCATTATCATTTAAACATATTTACTATCAACCTTTTTCCTCAACCATATCTAAATACCTCAGGATACTATCCTGATCAGGGGGAGGTACATCTTGTATGGTGAGGGGAAGGCAGAGGGTAATATCTAAGGTAGGTGTAGTGTGATGTAGCTAGCTTAATGAAGTTTACAGTCAAGGCAACTGCCTAAACCAAGACTGATCACATCTGACTACAACTTACCACAGTTTGACCACAACTGGCTCAACTTACCATCATCTGACCACTGACTAAACTTACCACAATCTGACCACAACTGATCACAGCTACAACTTAGAGTGATCACACCATTTATTTTATTGATTTCCTTTTTATACTCTTTCCTTGAGCTGATTTAGCATTAGGGTTGTGATGTAAATATATTTACTATCAAGCTTTTCAGTCAAGGATATTTCTCAAAAGTGTAGCAAAGGTGTAGCAAAAGTATAGGGGGAAAGTGTAGTGAAAGTATTGTGAAAATGTAGCAAAAGTGTAGCAAAAAGTGTAGTAAAAGTGTAGTGAAAGTGTACCAAAAAAGTGCACCAAAGTGTAGTGAAAGTATAGCAAAAGTGTAGGAAAAAGTGTAGTAAAAGTGTAGCAAAAAAGCGCCCAAAAGTGTAGCAAAAAGTGTAGTGAAAGTGTAGCAAGAGTGTAGCAAAAGTGTCAGAAAAAGTGTAGCAAAAAAGCGCACCAAAGTGTAGTGAAAGTATAGCAAATGTGTAACAAAAAAGTGCACTAAAGTGTAGCAAAAGTGTAGCAAAAAGTGTAGTAAAAAAGCGCACCAAAAGTGTAACAAAAAAGCGCACCAAAGTGTAGCAAAAGTGTAGGCGACTCATGCTACACATGCGGCCGTGGCTGTGCCCTAGTTAACGGACAACGGATTTCATGCCAGGCGAGCGCACACCAAAAAAGGAAATACACGTGGCAAACACTGAATGCTAACCGAAATAACCCGAAATAACCGAAAAGAGCGAAAAGAGCGAAATACGCGAAATACGCGAAATAAGCGTCGGTTACACGCCCCAAGCGTCGGATACCACTCTCCCACACCCCGTTCTCCACTAACTTATTGACTAGCTATTTTTCACCCGCAGTTGTACCTTTGGTACAATCATGTGAGTTTTTATTCCTACAATTTATTATATTCTTCAAATTTTGTAAAGTCTTAATATGTATATATACTTTTAAACATCAAACCAAGATAATGATAATACTTATATTTTGTACTTTATTGATATGTGGACAGGTGGCTGCAGTGTAATAATAATGTAGGTAGATCACCTTCACTTTCCAGTTCCAGCACACCCCCAATTGGACTGTTCTAACCAAACACAGTTTCCAGTCCCCTCCAGCACATGACCTACATAGCTATTTTTACAATAATCCAAGTTTTTATTGCTAGAGTTTACCTGTGAAGTTGTCCTTTTAATAAGGGTGAAAATGCTCATCTGTTACATGGAATATGCTGGGTCCACAGGAGACTCCTGATTTAGTGAAGTGATGGATGAGTTTGCAAGCTGACCTGCCATCAGCCTCGTTCCTCAGCTTCAGGCAGTTGTCAGCTTGCAAACTCATCCATCACTTCACTAAATCAGGAGCCTCCTGCTCCTATTTTTCATGGTTTTTTTCATTCTCCTTTTCACACTTCTTTTTTGGATTAATTTAATGTTCAATCAATATCAATTTATATTATCACCATTATCTCTCAACCTTTTTCCTCAACCATATCTAAATACCTCAGGATACTATCCTGACCAGGGGAAGGCAGAGGGTAATATCTAAGGTAGGTGTAGTATGATGTAGCTAGCTTAATGAAGTGTATAGTCAAGGAAACTGCCTAAATCAAGACTGATCACAATTACAATTACTGACCACAACTGGCTCAACTTACCATTATCCAACCACTGACTAAACTTACCACAATCTGACCACAATTGCTCAACTTAAATCAGTCAAGCCATTAATTTTTTTGGATTTCCTTCTCATACTCTTTCTTTGAGCTGACTTAATATTGAATTGGTGGTCATGTAAATATATTTGCTATCAAGCCTTTCACTCAAGAATATTGCTCATATGTCTAGCACAAAGTGTAGTGAAAGTGTAACAAAAAGTGTAGCAAAAGTGTAACAAAAAAGTGCCCAAAAGTGTAGCTAAAAGTGTAGTGAAAGTGTAACAAAAGTGTAGCAAAAGTGTAGTAAAAGTGTAGCAAAAAGTGTAGTAAAAGTGTAGCAAAAGTGTAGCAAAGAGTGTAGTGAAAGTGTAGTGAAAGTGTAGCAAAAAGTGTAGTGAAAGTGTAGTGAAAGTATAGTGAAAGTGTAGCAAAAGTGTAACAAAAAGTGTAGTAAAAGTGTAGCAAAAAAGCACACCAAAGTGTAGCAAAAGTGTAGCAAAAAGTGTAGCAAAAAAGCGCACCAAAAGTGTAACAAAAAAGCGCACCAAAGTGTAGCAAAAGTGTAGGCAACTCATGCTACACATGCGGCTGTGGCTGTGCCCTAGTTAACGGACAACGGTTTTCGTGTAGGCGAGCCACATGGTTTTTGCTCGACAAAAAAGGAAACGCACGCGGCAGAAGCGAAATAGCCGACACACTCGAGCTACTCGAGCTACTCGTCCCACTCGTCCCACCCGACCCACTCGACCCATCCGACCCATCCGACCCACCCGAGAAAAGCGTCGGGTACGTCCTCTCCCACACCCCGTTCTCCGCTAACTTATTGATCGATGCGGATATTTGTGAGTCAATTCCCACAGCGCCGGGCATGCATGCGTTGTTGAACCACCCCCGAAACCTCACAGGGTGCAGGTAAAGATGACAATGGCAGAGTTTTCACCACGTGGGCCTGACCCGGATTATGACGAACAATGACGACTACTTCGGGTATATAAACTGTGACGAAGCCGATCGGTTTGGAATCCTGTGGTTCAACAAAACCCTGTCTAAAAGTGGGTAAAGCCTCCGGACGTAGCGCCTGAGATGAGCTGGCAACACTGACACGGTAAATGCTAGTGTGCTGGAACGGCGTCTACATCATCCGGAAGTCGAAATCCAAGCCCCGCTGACGTCGGTTGACTACACATCGACTCTGACGAGACGAAACGAGGCGAAACTGTACGATATCATACGAAACGACACAGTGGGAATTGGTCTGGCTACTGTGATAAAAGGAGCCACTTATAAAGGCCCCCATCGCAAGGTGCTTGTCCGTACTAACCGCTCTCGATTATGATCTCTTCTTCTGTACCTGCGGGGCTGACTGCCCTGATTCTTGTGTATGTGTTGCTCAAGCGTTTGACTCGCCCGTCTTTGTCCATGATTCGTGGTCCCAAGTCACCGTCATTCATCCTTGGTAGGGTCCTCCTCCGCGCCTGCACGTTACATCCTTGACACTGTTTAGGTAACTTGCTCGAGCTATTCCAACGTCCAGTTGGCGAAGCAGACTTCAGATGGCATAGTCTGTACGGCAATGTCATTCGGTTCAAGGGTGTCTTCGGAGTAAGTCCACCCACTCTGCTATTTCGTACTAGTACCATCCACACTATATCTCAATAAATCTCAGGAGGATCAACTCCTAGTCGCAGACCCAAAAGCTCTGCAGAAGATTTTGAACACGTCGGCATACGATTATTTGAGGCTACCCTATCGCCGTGTTATTTCGCGAATGATAAATGGGACCGGGATTGTCTGGGCTGATGGTAGTTTTCCTCCTTTCGAAGTTTCATTTGGAATAACCACATGATAGGTGAGGACCACAAGAGACAGAGGAAGGTAATGGTGCCCGGATTTGGGCTGAAGGAGTCCAGGGCACTCTTGCCTATCTTCAAGGAATGCGCTGAAGCTCTAAGCACAAAATGGTTGGAAATTATCGGGTTGAATAGTGATGGTCACAGTATCGTCCTGAACATTCGAGCTTGGCTCTCGCGTGGAGCGTTAGATGCAATCGGACAGGGTATGATTGTTTTTCTTCTTCCTAAAGGATAAGTCTGGACTGCACAACATCTTGATAGCCGCATTCAATGTCCAGTTCAATACCATCCGAGACGATTCACATCCCCTTGCAAAGAAGTATGAAAACTATTTGTGAGTTTCCTTGTAATTTCACCAGGGTCGTCGTGTAACACGATCCTAACATCATCCCAGTGGTGACATTTTCGGTCTGCCTTCGGCAAAGCGAATTTTCATACAAGAAACTTCAAAGCATATTCCAACGTGGATACTCCAATGGATTACTGATCATGGTTCAAATTCTCGGCTCGCACGCGCGCGTGATGTAAAAAAAGCGGTCACCGATGTTGCAAAGGAATTAGTACGGGAGAAGGCAGACGCCCTGCTACAAGGAAAGGGTAACCGGGATATCTTCACCCTCCTCGGTACGCCATCTTCATGTTCTTCATTACTGGTCTGTCTGGTTGACTATCTCTTAGTCAAGGCCAACATGGATGCAGATGCGAAATATAAATTGACCGAAGAAGAGTTGTTAGCGCAGATGCGGTGGGTTTTATCGCTGATTTTCTCCCTTCTCTCATCATTCAAGGTCATGCATATTACGTGACAGTACGCTTCTAATGGCGGGACATGAAACTACCTCAAACTCTATTACCTGGATCATATTGGAGCTTGCACGGAACCCTAAAGTTCAATCTAGACTACGAGATGAGATAAGGAAGACCGAAGCGATCATCCGAGCACGCGGCGATCCACAGCTCACAGTCGCAGATTTGGATGCTATGCCTTACTTGAATGCTGTGATCAAGGTAACTGGTGTCCCCTTGGCATGCGCAGCCTTAATTCACCTCGTCCATCGCTCTCTAACACAGGAAGGATTACGGTTCCACTCGGTGGTACCTCACGTCTTGCGAATGGCTTGTCGAGATGACATCCTTCCACTTTCTAAGCCAATTCTCACGGAATATGGAGATATGATCAATGAAATACTTGTCCCAAAAGGAACCGAAATTGTAGTATCCATTACTGCATATAATCGGTACGTTCTACAGTCACATAACCACATTTCAGATGGGTAACTGGACGTGGTATCGCAGTGATAAAGACCTATGGGGAATGGATGCGCATGAGTTCAATCCCGATCGTTGGTTGAACGGCGCGATGAACGAAAAGAAATCTGGCCTTGGCGTATACTCGAACTTGTGTGCCTTTTCGCGCTGCGTTTCGAGACATACATATTGACCGACGTACTTTCTATAATAACAGATTGACCTTCCTCAGCGGGACTCGGGCGTGCTTAGGATGGCGCTCTGCGTGCGGTCTCATGCTTTGTTACATAAGAAAGAGTATCACTGATGGCAAACTACAGCGTCATGGAGCTCCAAGCATTCCTGTTTGAACTTGTTGGCAAGTTTGAGTTCGCAATGACAGACAAGGCCGAACGCATCCTTCCGCAGCCGGCGCTATTTACGACCCCGATGGTTGACGGCGAACTTGACCGCGGCATGCAGTTGCCACTGGCTATATCTCTAGCCCCTCAGGATGGTTAAGTCTAATGGAAGAACATACCTGACAAGAGGTCTACAATGTTGCAATGTTCAGTTGACAATGCTATAGACTCGTAAGAAAGGTTTTTTCTATCCCTATAAAGTGATCAATGTAACTGGGGATTTCGCATCGTGCTGAACGCGATGTAGTACCGTTCGACGCTCCGGTCATAACCTCATCCTGGGAATTGTATGATAGTTCAAGTCTGAAAAGCCTGCACAAGCCGTTGCTACGACACTATCGAAAGTTCTGCGACACTCAGGCGTGTGCCAGTCGGAAGTGTTGGCAGCCTTGGGAATTTGAGCTTGAAGTACAATATTCAGCAAGCTGATGCAGTTTCAAGGAGCATCGGTGGTCACACGGTGAAGTAGAGGTTTATTTCAAACACTTGGAATCTGGGGTGCCAGTGAACGCCACTTAGAATCTCGGCAAAACTTCAACATCAAACCCGCACGAAGCCGACGTCGCGCCAATTCTGACAACCTCAAATCCACGCCCTGTCAGATCAACCATCAGTTTTTCCACGGCTCTCAAAATCATTGCCGATCACTACCCTGTCACGCCAATACTGATTATACCTGGAGAATCGAGACAACGACTTCATTGCGCCGAAAACACGATTCCCGCCCGGCAGAAAACGATTTTGTGGCCTGTTCGTCTAACGCTTTCTGGATATTGAGCATACAGAACGGCGAACACATATCGATGAAACACGACAACGAGGTCAATGACTTTGCCCCAGTTACAAATGATGAAACGAGAATAATAGGTGGAGGCAAGGATGAGAAGGTCAGGCCTGGGGTATGGGAAGTAAGCACGCAAGCGCTCCGTGAAGAATGGACCCCTCCAATGATCTGACCTTCATTGCTGCCCCCCAGCCCATCAACTTATCGCGGTGGTCACGCGGTGGAGCGTGGAGATCCGGGAGTTGAATTTGGGTGGGCACTCGGTTGAAACGGGCAGCAAGGTGTCACCAGTGCGCTTTTCCCCCGATAGGAAGAAACCCCCCTGCGCGGTTTTTTGGACGACCATGTTACCCGAGTGTTTGATATGGAGACGGGTGGTGTCCTTCTCGGTCCCATTACTGGATACGAATTTGCTGGTTAGTGCACCACCTGGTTGCTTGACTGGGAAAGCTTTTCTCCCGGTCCATGGATCATCGTATTTACTGTTGGGATTCGGAGACGGGAAAATCAGTTGAGGTGGATTCACGACATCTGGATTCTTGGGGACGCGACCGAAAGATTGCGGTACAGCGTGTTCCTAGTTGAGGGGCCAAATTTCATAAACAAGTGAGGACTTCGCTGGTCTTACGACGATACTCATTCCTGACTGACGGGCACAGGAACCGTCCCCGGATATGAGTATTCGGAAACCATTCACGGATCCGTCAGACTCGGACTACTATTCGTTTTGGCTTCTTGCTATTCCGGTGTCACACGCACCGCGAAACGACTTTGCCTTGCCTGCCAAACATACGACAGGTCTTCGACGTGCGTTTTGCACGAGTTTCATCGTTGCGCTTTCTCACTCGAATCATTTCCGCAGTTTAGTGTGACTTAGCACTTGGCCTCACCCTCTTCCCGCTTTCCGCGGCAGTCCACCAACTATGTAGGATGGTTCGCAATTGAACCACCCACACCGTCGTGGTAGGAGGGACAGAATAGAAGAACACGACAATGAACCGCAGTTCTCGCCAACCTCAGAAAGTGCAGACAGGTAAGACGTGTCAACTTAACTGAGTGAAGTTATATATTTAGGAGGACGTAAGCAAGCTAGACGATACCAGGCTCTCTAGACGAAAGTAGAGGTTCAGAACATGGACAGGACTCGTTTCAGGCAAAAAGACCTTCCCTGCTCGACGACCTATCCTCTCCAAGAGTGAGCCACGTGGTGTGCATATGCATGAAACTGTTTTCCTTGCTTTCCCGGTTGGTAATTCACCACGGCAAGCGCGAAGGTCGTGCTCGACCGAATCGGAACTTCGGTCCGCAGTAGGGTAGCTTTCGAAAATGGCAATAAGAATGCAATGGATCGTAGCGGCGCAAGCGCCAGTCCCCGACTCCTTCAGATACACTGTCACAATACTATGGTCATCACAAATATGATACAGGGCCAAGAATTCAGATTTCGGTGGTACGCAAACATGTTCGAGTGTGAATAGTCAACGTGTCCGATAACCATTTGCAGAAATTCAATGCAGTTTCAAAACGTGGAAGGTGATATTGTGGGTGATGTAACAGATCATAATACAGCGGGTACTCATCCACACCGTGAGGAATGTCATAATGGGACTCTTATCGACGAACCTAAAGCAGCAGAGGTCAACAGCGAACGAGAATAACGAACAACAGTAATTACATGGTCCTTTTTTTCCTATTGACGGATTGTCCGTGGGGAAAGGACACAACAGACAATTTTTGTTGAGAGACGGAACGGTCAAAGGGCAAAGGATGACCAGGGAAGGGCACGACGGACAGGATTATAAACGTCTCCAAATATCCATCCAAATAATATCACACATTAGCATCTAGAATTCAATTCATCCTTGTTACTTAACATGATACCTCTGCTATAATCCAGTACAGACTGAGAAACACCGAATACTTGGAATAATGATACGATAGAGACGGATATCTACTACAGCCGACCGTCTTTGATTAAACTGTCTCTCCAGGATGGACGATCAGCTTCTTCGCACTAACGAGGTTGTTCTTCAGTCTGTCGAGCCCTGGAGCGACTCCATCCAATCCACCTGATACGACCTCGACTTGGTTAGGCTGATAGCAGTACGAGTGAGTGATTCAACGTCGATATGCGACTGATACAAAAAAGTACGCACAATAATGTCGCCAGCCTCCAGCAATGCTGGCAAGTTCTGTGCCAATGCGTGACCGATCGCCCTATTGACGGGCACTTGCACATTTCCGAACACGCCCAATACTTTCTTGGTGCTTCCGGCTACCTCCTTGATCGAAGGCTGCAGGACAAGAATGATGTGTCCCCCTTCTGCGAGGATGTCGTATCCGAGTTGCTGAGTATCCGCTTGTGCGACTGTATCAAATACCAGAGGGATCGGCTTTGTGGTGACGCTCGCGATTTCAGAGGCAAAGGAAGACGGGGAGATGTTGCGGTCAATGACGTGGGTCGCGCCGAGAGATTGGAGGAGGTCGGTGTTTCGCAACGACGCGGTAGTTATAATCGGAGAGAACCCGGAGAGTCTGGCGAATTGGATGGCTAGTTGAAAATAACGATGGATCATGTCGGGGATCCGTAGGATATCGCATAGCGAGCGTGAGTGTGAGAGCTAGCTGGCGGGGTTGTGACGCACCGTATTGTCCGACGGAGCTTGCACCTCCAAAGATCAGGGCTGGCTGTCCTGCAGACTGGTCCCGGCCACCATCCCAAGGTGCCTTCAAGCCGACTCCAACGGGAGAAGGAGAGTAGAGGGGGATGACTGTAGTAATAACACAGAGCGGGAGTGAAGCAGCTTGGTCAAAAGTGATGTTGGCTGGGATCTGTAAACGATATAGATTCTGTTATCATTTACAATAAGAGGAACATCTATCGCACCTTGGCAACGATCTCAGCGGGTACTAGGACATACTCCTGGAAAGCCGCATAATGGCCACCTCCGAAGCTAGCTGGGTGAAATCTAAACAAAGGTCAGAAATAAAGACATCAATATTTCAGATCACATTAGAATTCCCTGCAACCGACGTACACTTTATCGCCTTTTTTGAACTGTGTCACACCCTCTCCCACAGCCTCGACTTCCCCAGCAGCATCACGCCCCAAAATAGCGGGGTAGTCAGATACAACGACGCCATAAGCTTGAATCTTCCAGTCTACAGGGTTCAGTCCCACAGCAACCTCCTTGACGAGGATCTCTCCCGGACCCGGAGTAGGCAGGGCTTTGATGCCTACTTCAAACGCACCGTATTTTTCATTGAGGAATAAGGCACGGGAGGTCGACATGATGAAGACGGGGAAGTTGTTGGCATGGTAGGAAAGGCTATATATGTGTATGCCGGCGTTAATTTTTGGTGTCTATCGGACAGCCTCACAGGCTACGGATCGGTAAACCCGCCTGCGCCACCCTCCAATATGCCGAACGCCTCGGGACCGTGACCAACCTTCCTCGTGGAGTTTTGACGAAGGAAAAAAACCGTCCGGTGGACGAATATGAGCGCTGACGTATGGCAGAGGGTAAAATTTGTGAATGTATGAGTATGGAAAGCCGGGCAATCGTGTGTTTTCAATGCTTTGACTTCGACCGGATTGCTGCTTTGTTTGGCAAAGGGTAAGCTATTATCCATGTCTCGCTTGAAGAATCCGCCAGCTCCCACTCTGGTGAACTCTAATACATGTTTTGGCACCTTGGGACAATCTGCGCTTCCCTTCCGCGACTGGAATGACCTCATTTCGTCGCAAGTTGTCGTGGACGCCTGGCCCGCGTTCGCGAGGGCGTTCGATCCAAACCTGTCATCGGCCGTCTGCATACCTGGCCGCACGAGGGTATGCCGACACGACCAAGGCGTTGGTCAAGCACGGCCTCTGGGAACGAGTAACGCCCGAACGGTTGCGCCGCTCCGCATTTTCGACGCGCCTCTTTCGAATTCGCCATACTTGGAGCAAGCGCAGTGTGACCTGTTGGGATACTCGTTGACGTTTTATGGTTATGTGTAACCTTGAATCCATACACCACGTTACACGAGTCCCGTTTATCATGACTCACGCTGGGTCCAGTAATGGTGAGCACGGGCCCGGTCGGACCTTCCTGACATGAATCCCGTTCCAATCGGATGCGAAGTAGGATTAGGCTAACCATCTGAGAGTCGTGTGAAAATCTACCTACCACGGATCATCTTAACTGAGCCCGGATTCGTCGGCAATCACGTCGGATGTGATAACAGCACACATGGTCCAACAGACCACATCATCTCTCATCGACACGGACATTTGTGAGTCAATTTCCCCAGCGCCGAGCATCCATGCGTTGCTGAGCCACCCCCGAAACCTCACAAGGTGCAGGTACGTAAAGATGAGAATTGCAGAGCTTTCACCACGCGTGCCTGACCCGGATTACGGCGAACAGAACAACTACTCCGACGGGTATATAAATGCTGGGGAAGCTGGTCGGTTTAACATCTTGTGGTTCAACCAAACCCTGTTCACAATAGGCTAAAGCTGAGGATGTGGCGCCTGAGATGTGGCGCCGGGCTGACAACACTGGACACAGTCAATACTAGTGTGGTCAAAAACCGTCTACATCGTCCGGAAGTCGAAATAAAAGCTCCGCTGACGTCCACATCGACTCTGACAGGACGAAACGAGGCGACACCATACGATATCATCCGAAACGATGCGAAACAGGGCAGTGGGGATTAGTCTGGCATCTTACTTCGAAGCTCCCGGATAAGAGTTGCAGGAATTAATGGAGCCATTCATAAAGGCACCCTTCGCAAGGTGCTTGTCCAGACTAATTTCTCTCTATTATGATCTCTTCTTCTGTAGCTGTGGGGCTGTCCGCTCTAATTCTGGTGTATGTATTGTTCAAACGTTTCGCTCGCCCGTCTTTGTCCATGATCCGTGGCCCAAAGTCACCGTCATTCATCCTTGGTAAGGTCCTTTCTCTGTGCCTGCCCATTACATCCTTGATACTGTTTAGGTAACTTGCTCGAGCTATTCCAACGTCCGGTTGGTGAGGCAGACTTCAGATGGCATAATCTGTACGGCAACGTCATTCGGTTCAAGGGTGTCTTCGGAGTAAGTCCACCCACTCTGCTATTTCGTACTAGCACCACCCGCAACTATATCTCAATAAATCTCAGGAGGATCAACTCCTAGTCACAGACCCGAAAGCTCTGCAGAAGATTTTGAACACATCGGGATACGATTATTCGAGGACACGCAATTTCCGTGTTAGTTCGCGAATGTTAAATGGGAGGGGAATTATCTGGGCTGATGGTAGTTTTCATCCTTTCAAATTTCCGTTTGGAATAACCATATGACGGGTGAGGACCACAAGCGACAGAGGAAGGTAATGCTTCCTGGATTTGGGCTGAAAGAGTCCAGGACATTCGTGCCAATCTTCAAGGACTGTGCTGAATCTTTAAATATGAAGTGGTCGGAAACCATCAGGAATAGTAATGGTCAGAGTGTTGTCCTCAACGTTCGACCTTGGCTCTCGCGCGGAACATTGGATGCACTCGGTCGGGGTACGATTGCTTTTTCCCTCCTAGTAAAGGATAAGTCTGGATTGCACATCATCTTATTAATAATAGCCGCGTTTCACGTCCAATTTGATACCATCCGAGACAAATCGTATCCTCTCGCAAAGACGTACGAAAATCTTTTGTCAGTTTCCTTGTGATTCTTCCAGGGTTGTCGTGTACTAACCTCGTCCTCATCCCAGTGGCGACATTTTCGGTCAGCTTTCAGCTAGGCAGATTTTCATGGAATTGGCTTCAAAGCATATTCCAATGTGGATGCTCCAATGGATTTTTGATCATAGTTCAAATCCTTGGATAGCGCGCGCACGCGAAGCGAAAAGAATTGCCACCGATGTTGCAAAGGGATTAGTACGGGAGAAGGCAGACGCCCTGTTACAAGGAAGGGGTAATCGAGATATCTTCACCCTCCTTGGTGTGTTACCCGTAATTTGTTCGTTAGTGGTCTCTCTGGTTGACTATTTCCCAGTCAAGGCCAACATGGATGCAGATGCGGAGAATAAATTGACGGAAGAGGAGTTGTTAGTGCAGTTGTGGTGGGTTTTATCAACGATTCCCTCCCTTCTCTCATTATTCATGAATATGACATGTACAGTACGCTTCTACTCGCGGGGCAAGAAACTACTGCAAACTCTACTGGCTGGATATTACTGGAGCTTGCACGGAACCCCAAAGTTCAATCTAGACTACGAGATGAGATAAGGAAGACGGATGCGACCATCCAAGCACACGCGCCACAGCTCACAGTCGCAGATGTGGATACCATGCCTTACTTGAATGCTGTGATCAAGGTAATCGGTACCCCCTTGGCATCCGCCGCTGTAATTCACCTCGTCCATCCCTGTCTAACATAGGAAGAATTACGATTCCACTCGGTGGTACCTCACGTCTTGCGAATGGCTTGTCGAGATGACATCCTTCCACTTTCTGAGCCAATTCTCACGGAATATGGAGATATAGTACTTGTTCCCAAAGGCACCCAAATCGTAGTATCCATTGCCGCATATAACCGGTATGTTCTACTACAGTCACATAACCACATTTCAGATGGGTAACTTGGCGTGGTGTCGCAGTGATAAAACCCTCTGGGGAGAGGACGCGCATGAGTTCAATCCCGATCGCTGGTTGGACGGCTCGGTGGGCGAAAAGAAATATGGCATTAGCGTATACTCGAACTTGTGTGCCTTCTCGCGTCACGTTTCGAGACATATTGACTGACATATTTTCTATAATATCAGACTGAACTTCCTCAGTGGGACTCGTGCGTGCTTAGGATGGCGCTTTGCGTGCGGTCCCATCATTTGCAATATAACAAGAAGTATCACTGATGGCAAACTACAGCGTCATGGAACTCCAAGCATTTCTGTTTGAACTTGTGGGCAAGTTTGAGTTCACAGTGACAGACAAGGCCGAACGCATTCTCCGGCAATTGGCAGGAGTCATGACCCCGATGGTCGACGGCGAGGAGCTTAACCGCAGCATGCAATTGCCATTGGCTATATCTCCAGTCCCAGGGTGGTTAAATTTAATGGAAGACCATACTGGAAGCTTGACTAGAGGTCTGAATCTACAGGCAATGTTTGGTTGGCAATGCTGAGATGTCATAGGTATACTAAGCTCGTAGCGATTCATGCAACTGGGTATTTCACCAGCTAGTTGAAATACTCGGTTGAACACAATGTAGCACCACCCGAGGCTCAGGTCTTACTTTCTTGCCGGAAATTGTATGATAATTCAAGTGTGAAAAAACTATACATGCCGTTGTCTCCAAACCAAGCGAAACTTCTATCGCGCGAATCCACGCAAATCCAAGAGAGAAAGAAAGCGTTGATTGTGAAGAGTTTGCCACAAGGAGGGTGACTATTATTGACTGGATTGTATTTACGATGTGATCCTACGCTTTGACTTCGTAGTTGGTGGTGTGGATAACTTGATGGCCATTTCAAGTTCAAGGTCCATCTTGTCGTCGTGCTGACCATATTACTCCAAAGCTATCGGAAGTTTTGCGACACACGGGCATGTTCCAGTCGGAAGTATGCAGAATACTATTAGTTTACTGAACTGTGTGTAATGTGATCGAGAGCCTTTGACCAGTGGAGGAAATGAGAACTGGTGTATACGATACCCAAATCGCGCAACATGAAACGCGGCAAGCACTATGAGGGTCCGAATGCACAAAAATTCGGCGTGCAACCACACGGAGAGCGCGCAAAGTCAAGGAGTCGGACTGAGAGGTATCAGTAAATCCACAAGTTCCTAGGTACTTGGACTTTCTGCTTATTTTTGGCACTAATAACCAACTTGCTGAGACAAGGTATGAATAAGTAGAACACTATTTAATAAGTACTACTTATATTTTGCTTTGGAGCGCTTTGGAGCACTTGTTCAGTACCTGGATTCAATCGTAAGCAAGGATATACATGGTAAATTAAGGAGAACAGTGACGAAAATAGCTACCTCGGGCACCGAGCGTTGCCGTCCTCGTATCGCGTCGTTTGAGGCGTGGGTGGCATTGTTTGAGGTTCAGGTGGGCCGTTGGTGCGTCGTTTGAGAGGGGAGTAGGTTGTTCGAGCCGCGGGCGGGCCGTTCGAGGGACAGGCGAGCCATTGGCGGGTCGTTTGGAGCGCGAGTGGCCTCATTTGAGGTGCAGGTGGGGCCGTTGCCAGTGGCGGGTCGTTTGAGGCATGGGTGGCACGGTTTGAGGTGTGTGGGCTATTGGTGGCTCATTTGAGGCGCGAGTGATGTCATTTAAGGTGTGGGTGGGCCATTGGTGGGTCGTTTGAGGCATGGGTGGCATCGTGCGAGGTGCGGGTTGGCCGTTGGAGCGCCACTTGAGAGGGAGGCGAATGGGTTGTTTGAGGTGTGGGCCATTCGAGGGACAGGTGGGCTGTCGGTACATCGTTTGAGGCGAGTGGGTCATTCAAGGCATGGATGGTGTCGTTTGAGATGCGGTTGGGCCGACAAGGGGGTACCGCCGACTCAGAGAACGGCGACTTATAGTTGAAACGTGACTGTGATTCAGACTGGTCTGAATCACATGACATGTGTTGTTGTTTCTTTGTCGAAACCTTAGTAGTTGCGCGCCAAATTTTGACACTCATAGAGCACGACATACACCAAGGCACGAGGCACGCGGAATGCGGTGCGCACAAAATAGATCGCGGTAGGAGGCACACGGAACGCAGCTTGAATAATAAAAATGCATCGCTAACGCCATAGCAACGAGGCGACACCATACGGTATGATGCGAAAAGATGCGAAACAGGGCAGTGGGGATTGGACTAGCCTCTCACTTCGAAGCTTCCAGATGAAAGTTGCAGGGATTAATGGAGCCATTCATAAAGACACCCTTCGCAAGGTGCTTGTCCATATTAATTTCTCTCTATTATGATCTCTTCTTCTGTAGCTGTGGGGCTGTCCGCTCTGATTCTTGTGTATGTATTGTTCAAATGTTTCGCTCGCCCGTCTTTGTCCATGATCCGTGGCCCAAAGTCACCGTCATTCATCCTTGGTAAGGTCCTTTCTCTGTGCCTGCCCGTTACATCCTTGACATTGTTTAGGTAACTTGCTCGAGCTATTCCAACGTCCGGTTGGTGAGGCAGACTTCAGATGGCATAATCTGTACGGCAATGTCATTCGGTTCAAGGGTGTCTTCGGAGTAAGTCCACCCACTCTGCTATTTCGTGCTAGCACCATCCGCAACTATATCTCAGGAGGATCAACTCCTAGTCACAGACCCGAAAGCTCTACAGAAGATTTTGAACACTTCTGCATACGATTATTCGAGGACACGCAATTTCCGTGTTAGTTCGCGGATGTTAAATGGGAGGGGGGTTTTCTGGGCTGAAGGTAGTTTTCATCCTTTCAAGGTTTCGTTTGGAATAACCACATAACAGGCGAGGACCACAAGCGACAGAGGAATGTAATGCTTCCTGGATTTGGGCTGAAAGAGTCCAGGACATTCATGCCAATCTTCAGGGACTGTGCTGAATCTCTAAGTGTGAAGTGGCTGGAAACCATCAGGAATAGTAATGGTCAGAGTGTCGTCCTCAACGTTCAACCTTGGCTCTCGCGTGGAACATTAGATGCACTCGGTCAGGGTATGATTGCTTTTTTCCTCCTGAAGGATAAGTCTGGATTGCACATCATCTTATTAATAATAGCTGCGTTTCACACCCAGTTTGATACCATCCGAGACGAATCGCATCCTCTTGCAAAGACGTATGAAAATCTTTTGTCAGTTTCCTTGTGATTCTTCCAATGTTGTCATGTACTAATCTCATCCTCATCCCAGTGGCAACATTTTCGGTCAGCTTTCAGCAAGGCAGATTTTCATAGAATTGGCTTCAAAGCATATTCCAATGTGGATGCTCCAATGGATTTTTGACCATAGTTCAAATCCTCGGATAGCGCGCGCGCGCGATGCGAAAAAAACTGCCACTAATGTTGCAAAGGAATCAATACGAGAGAAGGCAGACGCCCTGTTACAAGGAAAGGGTAATCGAGATATCTTCACCCTCCTCGGTGTGCTACCCTTATGTTGTTCATTACTAGTCTGTTTGGTTGACTATCTCGCAGTCAAGGCCAACATGGATGCAGATGCGAAGAACAAACTGACCGAAGAGGAGTTGTTAGCGCAGATGTGGTGGGTTTTATCGACGATTCACTCCCTTCTCTTATTATTCACAATCATGAATATGACGGGTACAGTACACTTCTAATCGCGGGCCATGAAACTACTGCAAACTCTATTACCTGGATCTTACTTGAGCTTGCACGCAACCCCCAAGTTCAATCTAGATTACGAGATGAGATAAGGAAGACCGAATCGACCATCCAGGCACGCGGTGATCCACAGCTCACGGTCGCAGACCTGGATGCTATGCCTTACTTGAATGCTATGATCAAGGTAACTGGTGTCCCCTTGGCATCCACCGCTTTAATTCACCTCGTCCATCCTTGTCTAACATAGGAAGGATTACGGTTCCACCCGACGGCACCTTCCGTCTGGCGAATGGCTCGTCGAGATGACATCCTTCCACTTTCTAAGCCAATTCTTACGGAATACGGAGATATGATCAATGAAGTATTCGTTCCCAAAGGCACCCAAATCCTAATATCTATTGCTGCATACAACCGGTACGTTCTATAGTCATATAAGTATATTTCAGTTGGGAAATTGGACGTGGTATCGCAGAGATAGGGACCTCTGGAGAGATGATGCGCATGAATTCAACCCCGATCGCTGGTTGGACAGCGCGATTAACGAAAAGAAATCAACTGGCATTGGCGTATACTCAAACTTGTGTGTCTTTTGCCACGTTTCGAAATATATTCACCAATATACTTGTATAATCACAGATTGACCTTCATCGGTGGGACTCGGGCGTGCTTAGGATGGCGTTTTGCGTGCGTTCCCATCCTTTGTTATATAACAAGGAGTATCGCTGATGGCAGGCTACAGTGTCTTGGAGATCCAAACATTCCTTTTTGAACTTGTGGGCAAGTTTAAGTTCACAATGACAGACAGGGCCGACCGCATTACCCGGCAGTTGACAGGAGTCATGACCCCGATGGTCGACGGCGAGGAGCTTGACCGCGGTATGCAATTGCCATTGGCTATATCTCTAGTCCCTGAGGATGGTTAAATTTAATGGAAGACCATACTTGACCAGAGGTCGACAAGCAATGTTTGGTTGACCATGGTGAGATGTCATAGGTGTAGACTCGTAGCAAAGGTTTGTTCTATTTCCGTAAAGCGATCAATGTAAATGGGTATATCACCTGCTGGTTGAAATATTCGGTTGAATACAATGCTACTAGCACCACCGGAGGCTCAGGTCTTACTTTCATGCCGGGGATTGTATGATCATTCAAGTGTGAAACTTAACAGATACTTCTATTGCACGAACCTACGGAAATTCAAGAGAGTCGAAAGAAAGAGTTGATTGTGAAGAGTTTCAGGGAGGGTGGCTGTTATTGACTGTATTATATTTACGACGCGACTCATACGCTTTGATTTCATAGTTGGTGGTGTGGATAACTTGATGGCCATTTCAAGGTCCATCTTGTCGTCGTGCTAAGCATATTGCTCCAAAGCTATCGGAAGTTCTGCGACACACGGGCATGTTCCTGTTGGAAACGGTGCTGACAACCTTGGGAATTTGTGCTCGAAGTACCATATTCAACTTGAAGTTGACGTAGTTTCAAGGAGTATCCGAGTCGGTGGTCACACGGTGACGAAGTGTAGTCCCGGAGTTTATCTCAAACATTTGGAATCTGGGGTGAAAGTATGGAAAGCCGGACAATCGTGCGTTCCCGATGCTGAATGCCACTAGATCTGAGATCTCGACCAATATAGGCACTTGTGTAAAACTTCAGCATCAAACTTGCACCACATTGACATCGCTCCATGGAGTTCCGTTTGACAACGTCAAATCCACGCCCGTCAGATCAACCTGTGGAACAATGCCGATCACTACCCTGCCACGCCAATACTGATCATACCTGGAGACAACGACTTCATTTTGAAAACACGCTTCTCGCCCGGCAGAAATTGCTGGTCAAGTTATACCACCTGGTCGTTCGACGGGGAAGCTCTTCTCCTGGCCCATTGATCATCGTACTCACCGTTGGGATTCGGAGCCTGGAACATCGATTGGGCAACCGTATGCCGACATACCAACACCGTTCAAAACCTTGTCTCTTCACAAGATGGGACTAAGTTGGCCCAAAGTTTCCATAGATTATACCGCATGTTCCTGGGATGCACGTTCCGGCGAGAAAAATGGACAATCCCTGCAACGTGGAGCGACCATATACGCCGTTGCTTTCTCTCGCACGTGGCGGATTCACGGCCGATCTGGATTCTGGAGGACGCCGAAAGGTTACCATATGGCGTGTTTCTAGTTGCGCGGACGAATTTCGTAAACAAGTGAACGCTTCGTTGGTCTGACGACGATCCTCATTCCCGACGGGCGGGCACAGGAACCGTCCCCTAACGTGAGCATTCTGAAACCATTGAAGTTTTAGGTCTGGTTTGAGGAGACTAGGATCCATCTGCACGCCGATTGCCTTGCCTACCAAATATAGAGGACTTTGACGTGCGTTTCGCACGGGTTTCAATTGTTGCGCTCTCTCACATTTCTGCAGTTCAGTGCACTGACTCACCGTCTTCCCACTTTCCGCGGCAATTCACCAACTATGTAGGGTAGTTCGTTTTCCTTCCGTACATTTGCTAATCATCCATTGAACCACCCACCCCGTCGTGGTAGAAGAGACAGAACAGAAGAACACAACACTGTGACAACAGTGGGCCACAGGTTGCGCCAGCATCAGAAAGTGCGGACAGGTAGGACTTGTCAACTTAACTAAGTGAATTCATGCATTTAGGAGGACAGAATCAAGCCAGACGATACCAGGCTTTCTACACGAAAGTGGAAGGTTCGGAACGTCGACAGGACTCGTTCCAGGCAACAAGACCTTTCCCTTCTCGACCACCTCTTTTCTTCAAGAGTGAACCACGTGGTGTGCGCATGCATGAAACCGTGTCCACGGCAAGCGCGAAGGTCGTGCTCGACCGAATCGGAACTGCAGTCTGCAGTAGCTAGGTTGCTTTCGAAAATGGTAATAAAGAATGTAATAGATTAACATCTCGCGTCGAAGTTGATTAAGTACTGTTGATTCTCAGGCTTGCGAATAAGGTCTCTGTCAACGAAGTTCAGCGCTTCCTCGATGCGTGGAATATATTGTTGAGTGTCCTCTTCTTCTGATTACAAGCATAACACCTGCTCTTACAAGTTATCCCGAAGATGTGTCACACGGTCAAGATCATGCCAGGTATTGTATACGCGGCCGCGAGGACATTAGCGATTCAGTTCATCTGATACCTTTGGTATAACCAAGTACAGGACGAGAAGCACCGAATACATGGAATAATAGTACAACAGAGGTGGATATCTACTACAGCAGACCGTTCCTGATTAAACTGTCTCCCCAGGATGGACGGTCAGCTTCTTCGCACTAACGAGGTTGTTCTTCAGTTTGTCGAGCCCTGAAGCGATTCCATTCAATCCACCTGGTACGACCTCAACCCGGTTAGGCTGATAGCAGTACGAGCGAATGATTCAACGTCGATATATGACTGATACAAAAAGGTACGCACAATGATGTCGCCAGCCTCCAGCAATGCTGGCAAGTTCTGGGCCAATGCGCGACCGATCGCCCTATTGGCAGGCACTTGCACATTTCCGAACACGCCCACTACTTTCTTGGTGCTTTCAGGTACCTCCTTGATCGAAGATTGCAGGACAATAATGATGTGTCCCCCTTCTGTGAGGATGTCGTATCCGAGTTGCTGAGTATCCGCTTGTGCGACTGTATCAAATACCAGAGGGATCGGCTTTGTGGTGACGCCCGCGATTTCAGAGGCAAAGGAAGACGGGGAGATGTTGCGGTCAATGACGTGGGTCGCGCCGAGCGATTTGAGGAGGTCGGTGTTTCGCAACGATGCGGTAGTTATAATTGGAGAGAACCCGGAGAGTCTGGCGAATTGGATGGCTAGTTGAAAATAACGATAGATCATTCCGGGTATCCATAAGATATCGCACAGTGAGCGTGAGTGTGAGAACCAGTAGGCGGGGCTGTGACTCACCGTATTGTCCGACGGAGCTCGCACCTCCAAAGATCAGGGCTGGCTGTCCTGCAGACTGGTCCCGGCCACCATCCCAAGGTGCCTTCAGGCCGACTCCAACGGGAGAGGGAGAGTAGAGGGGGATGACTGTAGTGCTGACACAGAGTGGGAGTGAAGCAGCTTGGTCAAAATTGACGTTGGTTGGGATCTGTAGACAATACCGATCCTGTTATTCATGCGTTTACAATAAGACATCTATCGCACCTTGGCAACGATCTCGGCGGGAACGAGGACATACTCCTGGAAAGTCGAATAATGACCACCTGCCAAACTACCTTGGTGAAATCTAAACAAAGATCAGAGATAAAGGCATCAATGTTTCAAACCACATCAGAATTCCTTGCAACCGGCGTACACTTTATCGCCTTTTTTGAATTGTGTCACACCCTCCCCCACAGCCTCGACTTCCCCAGCCCCCTCACTGCCCAAAATAGCAGGGTAGTCAGATATTAAGACGCCGTAAGCTTGAATCTTCCAGTCTAAAGGGTTCAGTCCCACAGCAACCTCCTTGACGAGGATCTCTCCCGGACCCGGAGTAGGCAGGGCTTTGATGCCTACTTCAAACGCACCGAATTTTTCTTTGAGGAGTAAGGCACGGGAGGTCGACATGATGAAGATGGGGAAGTTCCTGGCATGGTAGGGGCTATATAGTTGTATACCGGGTTTACATAATTTCAGTGGGCGTCCATCCGACATCGGACATCTCCAGCAGCGTACAGTCATCCTTCCAGACACGAATTGGTAAACCTGCTTGCACCATCGTCCGGCGTCGGGACCGTGACTAGTTAACTTCCTTGTGGGGTTTTGACAGATGAAAAAATAGTTCAGTGGACGAATATGAGCGCTGACGTATGACAAACAGTAAAATTTGTCGCACACAACCCTGGTCCTATCACACCGTTCACACGGAGTCATCGCGTTGACCATCCTCACTGATATGATCATCACTGTGCGCGCGAGGGTGAGACCGCCACGGACATAGATAAACCCCCAGGTGCGATTATTTTGCGTTCTCTTCATCCTACCTAATTCTCACCATGTCGAACAACACCAGCGATGGCGTCTACCGCATCCTCTATATCCCCGAGAAACTTGGTTCCTTCCAGATTGGCCCTAAGAAATTCCCCAAGCCTGCACCCGGCGAGGTCCTGATCAAGGAAATCTCTGTCGCATTGAACCCTGTTGACTGGAAGACCAAAGAATTTGCCATGTTAGAAAGAGAATACCCCGCCATCCTGGGCTTTGAAGGTGCTGGCGAGATTGAAGCCGTCGGCGAGGGTGTAACCAACCTTAAGAAGGGTGACAAAGTGTACGCAGACGCTGACCCTACGATAGATCCGAAACGTGTCTGATAGCATTTCTACAGTTTCCATCAGGCTTTCTGGCAAAACGACTACTCTACATTCCAGGAATATGCACTCTGTCCTGCGGAGATAGTCATCAAGGTGCGTTCGCAACACCTTGATCAGATTGAAGCTTGACAATCTCGAAGCTTCCCTCAAACATCACTCTTGACCAGGCTGCTTCTATCCCTGTTGGCGTTGGTACAGCGGGTGTTCCCTTTTATTCACAAGCACCATTTGGGCTCGGGTTCAAAGCACCGTGGGACGGCGGACGCGACTTGTGTGCAGGAAAAGCTATTCTCGTCTTTGGTGGCGCATCCTCCGTCGGACAATACGGTGAGCCCTCTGCGTGTTTTATTTCCCCTTCTGACAACCAAGCATGAATTCCTTACTTATTTGACCGTATCTTCACTTCCCCATAGCCATTCAATTGGCCAGACTCTCCGGATTCTCTGCCATAATAGCCACCGCCTCACTCCACAATACCGAACTCCTCAAATCACTGGGTGCAACGCACGTCATCGACCGCAACACTCCTGCCGCCTCCTTCGCCTCCACCATTGCCAGTCTCACACCACTTCCCCTCGCTTTCGTCTATGACGCAGTCGCCTCCGGGGAAACACAGCAGCTAGGGTACGACTTGCTCAGCGAGGGCGGATACCTAGCCACCGTTCTTCCACCTTCCGTTAAGGAAGTAAAAGAGAGCGGAAAGAAAGTCGTATATATCATCGGTAGTGTGCACCTACCCGGAAACAGAGAGCTCGGAAAGGCACTCGCGAAACATTTGCCAGGATTGATCGAGGCAGGAGAGATCATCGTAAGTCTCTGCTGCATGATTCGTTATCGTCTTTTATGCCAATCGTTTCTTCCAGCCTAACAAAGTTGAAGTTATACCTGGTGGTTTGGACGGGGTAGTCCCTGGATTGGAGAAAATGAAGAACAACCTTGTTAGCGGGAAGAAGTTAATCATTCGTCCAGGCGAGACTGTGACCAAATGATAGAGTACAATCCAGCGGCAACGATATCAAAAGTGGATCTTTATATGTATTTGTGGTCGAAGTCACTTACCCATGTATGAATGTACAACTTCATGATGGTAACAAGCTAGAAATTCATCAGAAATGGGGTCGAGGCTCGATGTATAATTCAGAGATGAACAAACAACGCACATTATGAATTTGTCTATAACTCAACAACACAATGTTAAGCTCGAGGTGGCTCAGCATACAATGTCCAAGTCGAAGATGACCCAATGCATCAAAGCGAAGCCTAACAAACGTTTGCTTACACAAGGAATCGGAAGAGATTACAACTAGTTTTCGTATCAAAATCATCGTTAGTATTCATCGTGTTCAACTATGTACTGTAAGCAGGATTGGGGTGAAAAATACCCAGCTACACTGACTGCTTCATGGGGATAACACAAACTTTTGCTACGAGTCTGCACCTATGACATCTCACCATTGTCAACTGAACATTGCTTGTAACCTCTTGTTAGGTATGATTTAGCCATCCTGGGGGGCTGGAGATATAGCCAATGGCAACTGGATGCCGCGGTCAAGTTCGCCGTCGACCATCGGGGACATAACTGCTGCCAACTGCCGGACAATGTGTTCGGTCTTGTCTGTCATTGTGAACTCAAACTTGCCCACAAGTTCAAAAAGGAATGCTTGGAGTTCCAAGACACTGTAGTCCGCCATGAGTGATACTCCTTCTCACGTAACAAAGGATGGGACCGCACGCAAACCGCCATCCCAAGCATGCCCTAGTCCCACCGATGAAGGTCAATCTGTGATTATAAAAATATATGTATATCGGTGAATATGTTTCGAAACGTGGCAAAAGACACACAAGTTTGAGTATACGCCAGTGCTAGTTGATTTCTTTGCGTTCATCGCGCCGTCCAACCAGCGATCAGGATTGAATTCATGTGCATCCTCTCCCCAGAGGTTCCTATCACTGCGATTCCACGTCTAGTTACGAATCTGAAATGTGTTCAGGTGACTGTAGAACGTACCGGTTGTATGCAGCAATAGATATTAGGATTCGGGTGCCTTTGGGAACGAGTACTTCGTTCATCATTTCTCCGTATTCCGTAAGAATTGGCTTGGAAAGTGGAAGAATGTCATCCTGACAAGCCATTCGCCAGGCGTAGGGTATTGCTGGGTGGAATCGTAATCCTTCCTATGTCAGTCAGGAATGGACGAGGTGAATTAAAGCGACGGATGCCAAGGGGACACCAATCACCTTGATCACAGCATTCAAGTAAGGCATAGCATCCACATCTGCAACCTTGAGTTGTGGATCGTCGCGTGCTTGGATGGTTACTTCGGTCTTCCTTATCTCATCTCGTAGTCTGGATTGAACTTTGGGGTTCCGTGCAAGCTCCAGTAAGATCCACGCAATAGTGTTCGCGGTAGTTTCATGGCCCGCGATTAGAAGCGTACTGTACAGTGTCATCACATTCATGACCTTGGATAATAAGAGAAGGGTGAGAATTAGTTATGAAACCCACCTTATCTGCGCAAATAACTCCTCTTCGGTCAATTTGTTCTTCGCATCTGCATCCATGTTGGCCTTGACTGCGAGATAGTCAACAAAACAGACTAGTAATGAACAACATAAAGGTAGCACACCGAGGAGGGTGAAGATATCCCGGTTACCCTTTCCTTGTAACAGGGCGTCTGCCTTCTCCCGTACTAATTCCTTTGCAACATCGGTGACCGCTTTTTTTACATCACGCGCGCGTGCTATCCGAGAATTTGAACTATGATCAAAAATCCATTGGAGCGTCCATGTTGGAATATGCTTTGAAGCCATTTGTATGAAAATCAGCGTTGCTGAGGGCAGACCGAAAACGTGGCCACTGGGATGAGGATGTGGTTACGCGACAACCCTAGAAAAATTACAAGGAAACTGACAGATAATTGTCATACGTCTTTGCTAGAGGATGCGAATCGTCTCGAATGGTACCGAATTGGATATCGAATGCGCCTATTAAGATGATGCAGACTTATCCTGTAGGAGAATTTAAAAAAATTAATCATACCCTGACCAATTGCATCTAATGCTCCACGCGAGAGCCAAGCCCGAACGTTGAGGACGACACTTTGGCCATTGCTATTCCCGGTGGTTTCCAACCACTTTATGCTTAGAGACTCAGCGCATTCCTTGAAGATCGGCAGGAATGCCCTGGACTCATTCAGCCCAAATCCGGGAACCATTATCTTCCTCTGTCGCTTGTGGTCCTCACCTATCTGTTGGTTATTCCAAACGAAATTTTGAAAGGATGAAAACTACCATCAGCCCAGAGAATCCCCCTCCCATTCAACAGTCTCGAGATATCACGGAGATTGGGTAGCCTCGGATAATCGTATGCCGACGTGTTCAAAATCTTCTGCAGAGCTTTCGGGTCTGTGACTAGGAGTTGATCCTCCTGAGATTTATTGAGATATAGTTGTGGATGGTACTAGTATGGGTGGACTTACTCCCAATACACCCTTGAACCGAATGGCGTCGCCGTACAGACTATGCCATGTGAAGTCTGCTTCACCAACTGGACGTTGAAATAGCTCGGGCAAGTTACCTAAACAGTGTCAAGGATGGAACTGGCACAGAGAAAGGAGCCTACCAAGGATGAATGACGGTGACTTAGGGCCACGGATCATGGACAAGGACGGGCGAGAGAAACGCTTGAGCAATGCATACACAATAATCAGGGCAGTCAGCGCTGCGGGAACAGAGGAAGAGATCATAATAAAGAGAAATTACTGTGGATAAGCACCTTGCAAAGGGTGCATTATGAATGGCCCTAATTCCGGCAACTCTTGTGCAGCAGCTTCAGCCTGCCAACCTCTGACTGTATCGTATCGTATGACATCGCATCGCATCGCATCGCATCGTATCGTATCATATCGTATCATACCGTGTCGTTTCGCCTCGTCTCGTGAGAGTCGACGTGGAGTCGGCGGACATCAGTGATGTTTGACTTCTGAGTTGATCTATTTCTGTATGTGTGCAGCAAGAAGGTTCGGCGAGAATGGAAGAGAGTCAACGAGTGAAAACAAGGTGATGACGCTGTACGGGCATCATGGGTATCAATTGAAACTTCGATAGGCGTTGCAGCTGGCCGTTCGAGACCCCCAGGACCCAAAATTGGACTCGACATCGCCGCCCAAATCTATTTTCATTGTCATCCATTCCGCCGGGGCTGAAAACGGTCCCGGCGGTTTTCTACTTTGAAATACCCTGAATAATTAAATTACATATACACAAATCCAGGCGGTCAGCCCCACAGCACCAGAAGAAGAGATCATAGCAGAGAGAAAATATGGTGGACAAGCACCTTGCAACTTAGAGTGCCTTTATGAATGGCTCCAATCACGGCAACTCTTTTGCAACAGTTTCTAAGTAAGAAACCCATTCTGGCTGTATCCGAGTCGTTTCGTTTCACGTTTCGCCTCGTCAGAGTCGATAGTGTAATCAACCGGCCGACGTCAACGGGGTTTGGATTTCGACTCTTCTGCAGATGTTGTCCTAGCACACCAGTGTCCACCGTCTCCAGCTGTCCTCTGGCTGCCTCATGGCTACTCTCGTCCCGCCAGTAAAACCCTGTCTGAAACGGGCTAAATGTTCCGGAAGTGGTGCTTGAGATGAGGTCAAATACCGTGCAATTACCGCCGTGCCGACCGGACAATCGTCTAGCTTGTATGTATGAGATGATAACTACCGGCGATTGCTACCACACCCCATTGTTTCGAGCACAAACGTTCAATTTGACAATGTTTTTCTTGTGTTTTCAAGTTTTGCGCGATCGCCGCTGGAGGGTATTGTTTTCCATGATGACGTGGAGGACCCGGGTCCAGCTCTACATACGACCCATCCCCTCTAGCAGAAAATGTACAGGTACTTCGTTCGTGAAAGCGCATTTTAGAACAAGCCCCGACCCATTTTCGCTTGGACGGGATTTTCTGAATGCCCTGAGATTTACACCTGCATGATGCGCGCTCTCGGACTTAGCTTATAGTAGTCCCCTTGTCCCGGGCCGATCTTCTGGACAATTCTCCAACAACGCTCGCACTAATCTAGGCAAACAGGGAAATCTGGCAGGATATGTCACATTCGTGTGGATTCACACCATTATGTCCAGGCATCCCTTCAAAAGGTCACCAATACCCATCGTGAGTAGTCGACCCCCCAAAAAAAGTAAGATCCAAGTTGTATTCAAAGGCAATCAGGTCCTTCAGTTCCCTATCGAGCCCCCGTTTGTCCCAGGGAGATGAAACCGATCAGAAACCCGCACGTTCCCGATTCCACAACGATGGACAAGCGATCGACCGAATGATGCCAGTGGTAACCGGAACCGGCATTCTCCGGAGGTGGACTTAGTAGTACACTAGCCTCAGCATCCCACTTCTTTGTTCGATTTTCATGGCCCTCGATGCAATGCTACCAATGCTTTTACGTCGCTCAAACTCTGTCTACTTCATGATCACCAGTGGTGTCCGTCGTGCTGCTTGAAATATGGAGATCTAGTTTTAGTCGATCCTCGGTGAGTACAGCGGTCCCCCGCTCCCTTTCACTATGCTACATTATCCTGCACTCAGGTCCTTCTGAAGCTGCTCACACTTGGCTGCCGGATCCAAGATTGTGTATTCTAGTTTCACAGACAGTTCAACAGAGGCTTCACGCCTGACCCAGCACTGTAATGAAACTTCCTCCATTCGTGCTTCCGTACGCAGCCTCAACAAGCCCACCAGGTCCGTCGACCCATCCCGTCTACTGCACGGAGTTACATCCTGCAGGACTATTCTGCGAGGTGGCTCAGAATCACTCTGCTCATGACAAATATTCGCAGTTATACATTCACTGTACACGACTTTCTCACGACGGAACTCTTCCCTTCGTACCCGTTGAACGTCTATCACACATCCTATTCTAAAGTCAAGGTACGAGAATCTCTTGTCATCCGAACAAGCGTGGAATTATACTCCATTTCTGCAGCGAGATCGGCAGATGTGTTCGTCTTACTCGAGGCAGACGTGGGATCAGCAAGGCAAGTAGACTACTCACGTTCGGTCACGAGGTACCACCATGCCGCATTCAACGGGTCCGCTGCACCCCGCGTAATGTCTCCGCCGCATGCCTCACGAGTGCTATGTAAGTCGGTTCATATTCGGTATGATTGTCAAGTGCCGGGAACTCGCTGACGGCGCTCATCCGCCTGGAAGCGTCGCAGACGATGAGTCGGGTAAGCACAGGGTAGAATGCTAACTGACGTGTATGTCATGTGAGCACAGGCCTCATTGGCTACTCTCGTCCTGCTAGCGAAACCCTGCCTGAAATGGGCTAGATGCTCCAGAAGTGGTGCCTGAGATGAGCCAGAGACCAGCTGGAGACGAGGGACACTGGTGTGCTGGAACGATGTCTACATCAATTTAGAAGTCGAAATCCATACCTCATTGACATCGGACAATTGATTACAGTGCACGCCCTACCACGCTTCGTGTAACTAACCTGTAAGCATTCGCCAAAAGTGGCCACTACACCCCGCTGCATGGCCATTTTTCACGTCGCCCAGCTTGTCGCCCTCCTACATGCACAGTAAGCGGTCAGCTTGACCTATTACACCAAAGTTCTACCCTGGTTGTGCTAGTCATGTCCACATGCCGTTAGTGAGTACCATGTGTTCCATAAACCAATTTTCTGTATGCTTCACATGGATCGTGGAGCGATTCATATCATAATCTTACATCGCATTCAACTATGTACTGTGAGCAGGACATGAAATATCCAGTTACATAGATCACTTCATGGGTATAGAACAAACCTTTGCTACAAGTCCGCCCCTATGACATCTCCATTTTTAATCGAACATCATATTTTTTTTTTTTTTTTTTTTTTTTTTGATTCCATTTTTGTCCCGTTGGGGTTGGCTAACCCTATGTAGGACAGAACTAACGTGGAGCTAAAGGGACACCTGTGTCCCGCCGAATCCCTGATTTTGCGAATGCCCCAGGAGTAGGCTGTAAGGCCCCTCCTGGTCCCACCATTCCTGCTGGCTGGTTTTAGACGCACAAATCGGCTAATCATCGACCCCCGGTATGCGTAGCTGGCGTGTGTTGGTTTATTTTGTACGTAGATGAAGGAGAGGACATGTGCCCGTCCGCCGAGGCGGAAGTGCACAGTTGGGAGTAAGGGTTCGACCGCGAAGTTATGTGTAATGTAGTAAAGGAAGAACTAGGTAGGGGTAGGACCTAGGACGTGACCTGTAGTTAGTATTTCGCAAGTTGAATGTACCTTTTGTGTTCGTAGGGGCACGCGGGCTCCCATCTGTCAGCGGGCGAAGGTGGTGGTGGTGGTGGTGTGGTTTGGTGGTTATGCGAGTAGGGTGTATGGTAGAGTGGGTGTACCTGTGAGGATGAGGAGGTATTAGCGAGTTTTGTTAATGACGGAGTGAGAGGGACGTTTTTAGTCGCCCTGTTTGTTCAACATATGCTAGGAGGTGGGGGACTGCGTGTGGCGAGGATAGTAGTTGCGGGATGTTGAATGTGCGGTTACCGAGTTTGTTACGGAGGATGTGTCTTGGCCTAGCGAAGAGGGGGCAGCGTAGTAGGAAGTGAAGGACCGTCTCGGGCTTGTCCGTACAGTGTGGACATTTGTCTGTTGGCGATTTTGTGATTCGTTTTAGGTGTTGGTTGAGAGGA
>JBBPRE010000008.1:0-29243 GCA_038092935.1 Boletus roseobadius
GCTTGTCTGGATGTAACAGACATTAAATAGACAATATCAGTATACACATTCACTATTAGCTTACCCCATTGTATGTAGCCTGAAATCCAATACATCAATATTGTACATTTTGCATATGTTTTTTTAACCCCTCTATGGTTGTATAGCCTTCTCCAGCTAGACAGCTTGGATAAGAACAATAGCAATCATATAGACCATGTTCATTATATGCTACTGTGATGGCTTGTTGTATTTCTTGAAATAAAAATGTCAATCAATCAATTGTGATGTTATCACTACATTTCTTTTGATGACCACTGTGTTTTCTTTTAGTGGTAAAGGAAACATCACATTTGCTACAAACAAATATTGTGAGAATGATGTAATAAATAGGGGTTGTCCTATTAAGAAAGGTTGTTTTAGACAATAAAAAGAGAGGAATTACAGCCACAAGTCAAGTATATAAATATAACTCAGTTTAAAACTCAGACTGATTATCTAATTATTATGTAATATAAGCTATTATTGGATTCTATTGATATTTCAATTTCTAAATATAAGTGAACTTATAAGATTCTAAGCTGATCAAATATTGTCAAATACTTGTAAGTACTTATTATCTAAAGTATACAGTATATGCCAACTGATCCAATCTGAAATTAGAACCATTCTTGATCTCTTACTTTCACCATTCAAAGTTCTACTCAAAGATATGTCTGCTACAAATTAAAGTAAACAAGCTCCAACATCAACAATTACTGTTAATATACATGTTCACTAATTTTTATGCAATATTAAATTATATACAACAATCCAAGGCAAAGTGTACAATAGGGATAAAAGAGGCATGTGGCTGCATTTTAATTTTATTACATAACATTGTGTTTATTTATTTTTTATTTTATTTTTAATCCAATAATTTGAGTAATATTAGTGTACATGTATACTAATATGTTTGAAAATCAGCTCTATTTTGTATTTATTTCAAACTCCAGTATTCTAGCTTTTTGATGAATATGTACATTAATAATTGCATGGATTATAGAATGCAGCAGAGCTTGAAACACAGCTTAGAAATGATGCTATTACCACTGCAATCAAGAAATTTAACTTGACTATGGGCTGGTTTGCTTTGCAAACAAGAATGATTTGAATGATGGTTTGATCCTGCTTGTGCAACAATTCAATCCTCACCCTCAATTCATATTTGCTGAAAAATATAATGTATGAAAAGAATGCAAATGGTTTACTCAATCAACATGAATACAAATGCATTAAGATCACAATCAATTCATCTCTCATCAAAGGTGGGCTGACTCTTACCAAGAAATCAACCACTTATACAAATCATATCCAGTGAACTCCCTTGTCAACTCCTGATACCACCACCACCACTGTCCCTGATATATTTGTTCAATTGCAACCATTGCACCACATGGTTTTAAAACAAATATGTGGTTGAAATATATCTGTTCAGGCAAGCACAAGTGGTCTTCAATGGATCCCCTGTTGGTAGCCACAAAAAAAGAGGCTGAAGTGGTGATGTAGAAGCTTGACACATTCTTGAGCAAGCATACAGTCTGGCTTGTTGAATTTTTTGACTATAGTAAGAAATATTTATGATATTTTAATGTATGTATCCACTAATATTGTTATTAGATGCCATGAAACAGTGGCCAAACAGTAACCTCCTCTTTCATATGCTTTCTACCAACCACAATTATCCTGCAAAGAAAGATACAAACATGGACAAGCTAAAGAATGTGTTTCATTTCACAAGAGACAAGCTAAGGGAGAAAAACCACCATTATATTGTAGTGGAAATGATTGAAGGACAAGAGTAGCATTTGTCCTGCCAATCTGGTCTATTACTTGGATCTCATCACCATCTTGACTGAAATGTTTGCCTTTGACATATTTGAACATTCCTTGTTGTTTTCAGTATTGTTATTTTATCAGAATCTTCACCCAAACCTCAGTAGCATAAGTGAAATTTCCCTGATTATATTAGTGAATGCATTTACTAATATTTCCATATTTAATTTACTACTGCTAGTTTTTCTATGCTACCATTGATCCCATACTCAGTGTGCTGGAATATCTCTGCTCACCCATCAGTTGCCATCTATTCAAGAGATGGCAGAAAAGGTCCTAGATTTCAATGGCAACATTAACAATCAGCAGAAGTTAATTGAGGTGCTAGAGAAAGAGTTCCATTCACAGCTTGCCAAATGCCCCTTTGGGCCTTACTATAAAGTCCTGGAAGCCTTTGACCAGCCCCAGTGTTAACTCAGTGGAACATTGCTTTTTCAAACAAGCTGTCTTTACTCATGGATTTGCTTGGAAGTGCAAAAAAGGGCAAGTTGGGACTTTACATGAAAAGTAACAAGATATATTCCAGAGAAGCTGTCAGTTGTATAGAACATACAATTGCTCAAGCTATTGCAGAGCTTTCTTCCAGTAATATTACTGGCCCCACCTTGAAAAATCTGATTACCAAACTGCACTGGTTTTTCCTTAGATTCCATCCTACAAATGAGCCACATGTGAGGGGAAGAAGGTCAAGCAATTAGTTTCCTCCATCCATATCATATATAAATGGGCTGATGCATGTTTTCTGGCTGTGTAGCAAACTCACTATGTAGCTTCACCTCCATAGACCATTGCAGGGATTTGTTAACATTTCTAAATGGTTCAATATGCAGGAACATGAGGGGCCAGGTGATCTTTGAGTTGGTGCAGCAACTGCACCCCCAGAATGTGTACTGGTGTGCATCAGGTCAGTGTTTATTCCATTGGAAGCACTATCTCTGACAAAAACACTTGTATCTTTTTCCTTAGATTAAATCATATGCATTGTGGGCAGAGAAAATCCATCCTGACACCTAAGTTTATGAGGACACATCCTTGTGCATCCTTTCTTGGCTGTTCACACACCAGTGCTCTGCAGGTGCTGCAGGTTCACAAAATATGGGCCCTGCAGTCACAGAAATTGCAGTATTGACCATCAGGAGAAAGCATAACTCTGGTGATGGAAGTCAGCAATGCAGCTGGACAGTGTAGTAGTGGTCATATTTTAGCAGCCAATCACCCAATGTTAAGTGGAATAGGAACTGCTTGCCCCCATCCATGTCCATTATTTCCACCAGTGTATCCTGAGGGTCTTTTACAGAGTCTCAAACCACATCAGAAGATTCTGCCTTGCTGAGTTCAACATGCACAAGAACATGATTTGCATGCAGCACAGGGGCCTTAGTTGAGCACAGTGTAGGGGCCTTGGTTTTGAGCAGCGCAAGGGCCTTAGTTGCATGCAGCACATGAGTGTGATTTGTAATGGGCACAGTAGCACCAAGTCCAGCATACATGGCAGCTTGAGTGGCTTGCTGGCTTCTGTTCTTTGCAGGTTGCATGGGTGATGTAGAAGGTTAAGGTTTTTTGAAGTGCCACAAACTCAAACTGGTACCAAAATTGCCACTAGTGAGTTCTCATGTTTGAACCACCACTGGTATGGCAGCAGGCCAGCTGTCCACCCTTTATGATATAGCTCACATCACATGTGAACAACATCATGATTTATAAAGGAATCATCATGTTGCATCAGCAGAACAGCACTTTTCCCACACTTTTGCATGAAATGTTTTTGCACACCACATCACCATATTTATACCTGTGCTCCCAAAATGTTGCCCAGAAGCTTGATTCAATATAAAGATTGACTCAAAAAAATTTGAAGTTAAATTAATACAGAATATGTTGAGTTAGATTTCCCCTATTTCTCTATACAGATCTGTATTACTAGTTAGTACTGGAATTTAGAGTGATGGTGTTACAGTTTGCTTTTCTACAGTCTATTTATTCACACTTCATTACTTTTACCTTTAACTTATTTTCTTTCAAAGTCACATGACACTGATATGACTCACAGCTCAACTCACCTGTTAGCTATATTGAATATCTAAGTACTCAGTGGTTGGGAAACCAGCTGAGCTTACCTATTGAATATCTAAGTACTGCAGGTAGTTAGTACTAATGATAGGTAGCTCTAATAATAATGTACTCACCTCAGTGGTTGGGAAACCAGCTGAGGTGTAACAAGGTACTACGACTGAAAATACTAGTGTAGCTTATGTAAGCTATTCTCACGTTTGTAAACTCCAACAAGCTATTCTTGTTGCAGGCTATGCCATCAGTCAACACAATGCACTCTGAGTCTTCTTGACTCTAATAGATGCATTAATCCTTTTATAGTTATAATGTTCCCATGTTCATCTCCATGCTGTGCACAGTTCATCTTCTTTTCTTCCATTCTGCCACTGCATGTGGTTGCATCATATCTTTTATCTCCATTCTTTCATTTCATGGCTATGCATCAACAGATGTTATGACTTATGCTTTTAATTACTGTCACTCCCATATGTCCATATATACTCATATTGGTAGATCTGATACAAACATGTACAAACATTATGAATACTATATAAACCTTGAGACTTCACTGGACGTCCTCCAGTTTAGTTCTCTTGGAGTTTCCCCTTACTTCCAAGACTGAGCCCAATTTCTCTCCTATATCCCTTTTTCCTAGTTGACACTCTGTGACAACCTGAGGTACACATCATATCTGGTTTGGATTGTTTCAGATGGTGGGCAAAGCAGATCTGAAACAATCCAAATCAAGGCCTAGATAAACCTCAGGTTGTTATGAATGTCAACTGGAGGGAAGTGGAGTGGAGTAAAGGAATCAGGCTTAGTCTTGGTAGCTTTGGAAAAACTCCAAGAGAACTAAACTGGAGGATATCCAGTGAAGTCTTGAGGTTTATATACTATTCATAGGATTTGTACATGTTTGTATCAGGTCTACTAATATGAATATATATGGACATATGAGAGGAGTGGAGATTAAGAACATGAGTTACATATAATATATGTTGATACATAGCCATAGAATGGAAGAACAGAGATGAATTACATAATGCAACAGCAAGCTGTGGCAGAATGGAAGAGAAGGAAAGCAGTGTGCACAGCACAGAGATGAATGTGGGAACAATATAACTATAAAAGGATAAATGCATTCATTAGAGTTGTAAAGACTCAGAGTACATTGTGATGACTAATGGCATAGCCTGCATCTAGAAATAGCTGATGGGTGAGTCAAGTTGTGAGTCATACAGAGTCATGTGACTTTGAAAAGAAAGAATCAACTAAGTGTGAAATAAATAGAATGTTAGGAAGTGAACCATAACAAGATCAAGATTGAGAGAACTACAAAAGTACAGGTGTGGGGTTTATATACCCCCTAGCCTTGGTGATGAGTAGTGGAATGGAAACTTTTAGAATATTACAGAAAGTTCTGGGAATACAGCTTATGGAACTTGGCAGAAAGTAACAGAACAAGTCTGTAGAAAGTGCCAGAAGGTGGCAGAAACCTGTGAAGCTGGGATGGAGGAAAGGCACTGGATGGTGCTAGAATAGTCTGGTTGCTGATTAGAGATAGGGGTTTGCATATAGGGATGATATGGAAGAAAAAAAGAACACAAAGAAGAAGAGTGAATCATAATATTACCCTCTGATTATGTTTGAATCCCTAATGAAAACTTGTTAGAAATCTATGAACCCTCTGACTGGAGAGCTGGTCATGTTCCCAATGGCCTCCTTATTGAAGATGTTGTCAAAGTTGTCAATTACTATGGATGGGAAATGATGAAGAGGTGGGTGAAAGGGGTAACAAGGCATGTTTTGCAAGGTGGGTATTGTTATGATATACTATATTTTCAAACTTTTTAACTTAGCGCATTCGCGCATACCTTACAAAACTTTCAGACTTCGAAGTCACGTGATGTGCACGTGACCGTGGGAAACTTCATGTGACCTATGATCTAGACAAACACGCTACACATACGTATTATTAATTTCCACTCCTTTCTTCCCATCATCATTCTTCTCCTCTCACGTACCCTTTTTTCATTTATCTAAATCTAGTAGTCTTTCCCATGGACCCTATGGTCCGTGCACCAACCTGTAACATATATAAAGTAGCTGTACTCGACTGGACTCCCCAGTCTAATCCATTTGTCACTTGCGACCTATGTCCTTGCGAGCTGATTAAGAAAGACTTCTTCACCTCATCTCTTAACCTCTGCTTTCTCTTTCATCGTTTGGTTTGGTGTAGCCCCAGTAGAGTCTCGCCAGTGTTAGCTCGAGTCATCTCACAACAGCAACATATACAGTATATATAAAATTATATAATGACTCACCTTTTTAATAACAGAATCATGTGCAATAAAGTTGTCCAGCAGCTGTGCATATATAGTAAAGGGTTTCCAAGCCTTGTTTGCTTGCATGTTATGAAAGTTGAGAAGTTCTTCAATCTACATCAGTTAGTAAGACACAATTAGTCATGAGATATATCAAAAGAAAGTGAGACTAATCCAACCAAGCATCTATCCTACTTGCTGAGGTGAGGCAGTTTATAGGGAAGCTCAGAAGCAGTGGCCATAGTTCATCCTTATGTTCTCAAAAAAACAACACCATCCTGGGAACATGGGGTTATACAAAGCATAGTGGATGACTTCTCTAAGGACAGGATTGCTGAACCATAGTTGATATGCCCAGCAAGGCCAGGCAGAGGGGTGCTTATGAAGTAGAGGGTAGCTCCTGGAATGATTGTCAAGATAGCAGTGGGACTGGTAATGAACCATGTAGCTGTGAACATATGTTAAAATGTACAATTTTTATAGAGTAAAGTACTTGCTGTGAGCATTAAAGCAAGTATGAACTTGACATTTGTTAGGCATAGTGATCACCTCCACTTCAATGACATGTAATAGCTCCCTTGTCTGCAGGATGTTTTCTACCTTTGTATCCCTTGGCATTTTTAAATTCATGATCCTTGGCATATCAAGGCTAACTGTGACTGGAAAATTTTTGATCAAAGCCATGCTTCAAAACTTATTACAAAAACCATAACTTTATCTGCCTGCCAAGTGAAAAAAAGGTTGTTTGTCTTGTAATGGCCTTGGAGTAAATTTCAAGGAATAGTGGGCTTATATCCACTGAGTTTCTGGGACATCTTGGCCATGTGACAATTTTGAATGTCTACTGAGAATGTCATTCGAATGGGGCTTTAGCATCATGGAGTTTGTAGTGGATGGGTGGTACCACTGATTGGTCCAGAACAAATATAATAGTAAGCTGACATAATATGCTTTCATTTTTAAGGGGCTATTGTTTCATTTCGCCAAGAATTCATATTATTTGATTTTTCATTTTTGATACATTAGCTTTATCTTGAGTAGGAAAATATCTGATATAATAGATTTTTGATTGAAGCTTAAAATAGTTATGTTACAATAAATTAACGGCAAAAGTGGTAAAATATTTAATGTTAGAATGGATCATGATTTCAATTACTAGTTTTAATATAAAGAAAGTTTTAGTGAACATACAAAGCAAGTTGATGAGAAATGATGATTTGTATGTCTTAAATTAACATGAGTCCAATATGACAATTGCATGGTTGGATGAGCCCGAGGAACAAATCCAAGTCTGTTTGAATTGTGAGATTCAGATGGAACCATATTGCTCACCAGAAGAAGCATCCCTCTCTTGAACATTGTGTGTGTCCAGCAACAAGAAATCAAATTGTACAAGCAGGAGTGGGGAAGATTGAATGGGCAGCTGATAGAGACAATGTATTGGGAAGAGCTGACACAAAGTATGATGATAGGAGCAGAGAAGAGGTTGTGTGACACAGAAGAAGAATTAATGTGTAGGAGAGACTGGGCAGATGTTGTGGAGATGTGTTACAAGGATGTGGTGGTCTGATTGGTGATCATTTAACTACCTCCATGATAAAAAAATTTGAATTAATTTTAGATAAAATTTATGAAGTGGTTGATAAAAATATTAATTGTATATATCATTTTTTGGCATCACATTATTCTTAGGTATACTAATTTAAGGTTTCATGAAAAGAGGGTTAATATCAAATCAAGAAAGTATTTTTTCTTTTCAAGTACACATTTTTGTTATATGTTATTTTCACTCTTTTCAAAATTAACCATTACTTAAAAAAAAACAGAATGTACATTTTAATCCTCCATTGTTAAGATCAGGCAAACTACAAGGGGAGAACAAACTCCGGAACTCCAGAGTTGTCTAGATGGACGGGACTTGGCTTCACTGTATGTGGTGTGCCCTTGTCAGGAGTCCTATTGTGTCCTGGGATTTACTGAGAGGTCGGATTAGACTTAAGACATACTAGATGAGTGGAGCGAGCAAGGCCTTGGATGGCACTTGCAAGTAGTGCAAGGGTGTCTCACAGAACATGCTCGTTGTTGGAGTCATTAGGTGGGTCATTGTTATCACCGGAGAAGTCAGGATCTCCCAGAGCATCTACGTTGTTGGGAAAATAGGGGTCTTGCACTCTGTGGTCAGAGCAGTGACTGGATTGGGCAGAGGTTTTGCTTCTATCTTCATTGAGTTCAAGTTCAATAATGTGTGCTCCTGGAGCAGGGGACTCCAGTGTAGAACATGCTTGAGAAGCGGAGCCTGGGTCCTGCCTTTCTTCATGGAGCTGAAGATGTCAATGTCAGAGGGGAGTATCATTCCACATCTGGATTTATCTATCCAGGAAAGGGTGAAATGCTCCTTGACCATTTGAAAAGTTATGAATATGAAAGTTGCAGAGAAAATGTGCCATTCTATCTGTTTCAAAATGAGGGGGAATGGGATCTTGCTAAATTCCTGGCCCTAAACCTTACGAAGTCACAAATCTCCTAGTTTCTCAAGCTCAGGTGGGTGTGTGTTTTTCCCTTATCTATTTTTCATGTTCTGATTTTGTGCTGAAGTTTGAGAACTGCCCAAAGCCATCTTTCAATACTGTCGACAAGCTATTTGGCTGGATAGCAGATCTTCCTCAAGCCACTCAATGGCAGTCCTCTCCAATCACAATCAATGGTTTTAAGATGACCCATCCCATCCAATTCATACACTGCAATACCCTTGATGTAGTCCAAGAGTTGCTCTCCAATCCAATGTTTGTGAAACATATGACATATGACCCCCACATCATTATGCAAGGAGTACAGTGAATTCTTCACTGCCACCTGGGTGTTCAATATTCAAGTGAGTATTGCATGTTGTGACTTGCAACAAATGCCACACTAATCTCTTTTGTTGGCACCATAGAATCAACTTCCTCCTGGCACAACTATGATTCCTATCATTCTCACTTTTAACAAGACTCCCATTACACATCAAACTGGAGGACTGGTGATGCACTCTGTGTTCATGATGATTGGCAACATTTAGCCAGACATGAGAATGCAAGCCACATCTCATGCCTGGTGTTGTGTTGTGTTTATTCCAACCCCAGAGTTTGAAGTTCATCACGACCACAAGACTATCCTCCTCATGTGCCTTTTCCACCACTGCATGGATGAGGTGGTCGCTCCACTCAAACACGTGGCTCTGCATGGCATAGATCTCTCCGATGCTACAGGTTGTGTCTGTCACTGCTATATACCACTTGTTTCCTACATTGCAGATTTGCCAAAGCAGCAACTAATATCTGGTGTGGCTATTAACACTTTCCCCATTATCCTTGCCAAGCAATCAGAGTTTGACAATGCTGAGCCTGCTGAGCCTTGGACAGGCAAACATACGCTTATGGAAATTGTCAAACTGTGCAAGACAATAGATCTATGGGACCTTGATGCCTTTCAGAAAGCAGCCAAGCAGTGCAGACTACTTGGCATCCACAAACCATTCTAGAGAAACTGGAGATTTGCTGATCTGTTGCTCTTTTTAACAGGAGAGATCCTCCATACATGTCACAAGTTTTTCTTTGATTATGTCCTTACCTGGTGCAAGATGCTTGTCAGAGCACTCCCTATTGACACCTGCTTTAAGAATTTCCATCAATGGATTGCTGTTTGCCACTTTTCTTCAGGCATCTCTCATATGACTCAAATGACAGGTTGAGATCATTGCAACATCAAAAGAACCATCATTCCTATGATGGCAGGTATCACACCTGATCAGTTTATCTCCCCCATTCATTCCATGGTAGAATTTATTTATCTGGCCCAGGATCCTGTTCATACCAACACATCCATCATGTTCATGATACAAGCCCTCCATGACTTTCATGTCTGGAAACCTGTTATCCTAGAGCTTGAAGCTTGCACATCAAAGAGTGGTCCCATGGATCACTTCAACATCCCCAAATTAGAGCTTATGCACAGCTTTGTGCATCAAATCTAGGCTAATGGCACTCTTATTCAATTTGCCACTGATGTAACCAGTGTTTGCTCATCATGCACTGCAAGAATGTGTTCCAGTGCACAAGCCAAAACCATCTTACCTTCATGGACCAGGCAGTTGATGTTCTAAACTGGGAGGAAGCTATCTGCCTCTTTGACCTCTACCTCATCCTTTGACAGGCTAGTGATGATGCATTTGAAAAAGTGCTGGTTATTGAGAACATTAATTCTTTCTCAAAAGTTGTAGTTTAGTCTATGTACATACAAGATATCATAAGCTACCATTTATTTATATATTTTTTATTGTGGAATGGCTAGCAATGGCTAATTGAACTGGATATTGAAAATTTCGAACTCAGCTAGTGGCTGTGGAATGGCTGTCACACATTTCCACCGCTTTTTTGATGCTTATGTAATCAGAAAAGCGCCACTACTACCACCCAATTACCTTTTTGGACAATATATATATATATATATTACCCCCTGGTCCCTTCTATAGCCTTTTTTGCTTCACCACCCTTGGTCCCTTGCTTCTGGAGATGTTTGATGTGGTAGTTTGGTCTCCTAATATTTAATAGAACATGATCGACCACTTATATCACTGTATTTGAGCCACACCAGCTCTCTAGAGCTACATTTAGGAATAAGAAATCAGAAATAATTTCTGGAATGTTGGAATGTTGATGGGAGAGTGCTCAGGAGGGTCCCAAACACCTTTAGCATGTATATTTACATTTTCCAGAAGCCACTCAAGCTCCTGAAACACCCTATTAAATTATATATCACAAAGTCTCCTAAAATCATCACTTTACACATATGAATAAACCCTCCAGCCAAAGTACTTGCCAATGCTTAAAGCAGCATACCCCTGTGTTGTGTTCACCAGCTGCTTATGTAATCCAAAAGTGGCCATTTATATCTGGCTGCTTCAGACCTCCTTATATAATCATGCTTAAAGCAGTCCTATGCTGTTATGTTGGCATAGCATTTCCACTGGCTGCTTATATAATAATAAGCATCACATCTGCAAAACAGCTGAAATGAATCAACCACACATGGTTGAGCCAACACAATTTAAGCAGCTGATGTTCTGTATGTAAATAGTTTCTGATTGGTGGATCTGTAGCACAAAAAGAATTTTGATTCAAGTTGAGCAATCAGATACTATCTTGTCTTACTGATATATTCAGTCTCTAGAGCCTCAGCAATGACACCAGACTGGTGACACTCAAGGGGGATCATGAATGAAGCCACAGTCAATGAGATGATTTGTACCATTGAGTCTGGCCATCTGTTACAAACAGATAAAACTTCAAGGGGAAATTGAACTCCGGATCTCCAGAGTTGTCTTGTTGGACAGGACTTGGCTTCACTGTATGTGGTGTGCCCTTGTTAGGAGTCCTGTTATGTCCCAGAATTTACTGAGGGTCAGAGTTAGACTTAAGACATACTAGATGTCAAGTCAAGCAGAGGGTAACAGAGAAGAGTCTTTGAGACTCAAGTGGAGAGGAGAGGAGTTAAGCTAAGTTGATATTCAAACTGAGGGGAAGTACAGGAGTTATGGAGGTTTATATACTATGGAGTCATAGGGGATTACTAACAGAGTGGAACTGGTTTGTAAGTAAAGGAGTCAGAGGTAAAGTCAAGCCAGAGCTGTGCTCCTAAGCAGAACACAGGTTCAGAGGGGAATAGAGAGCAGAGCTAGTATAAATGGGAAGAATGTAAGGTAACATGGGTATGAATAAGGTCTGAAGGTCAGGGGTCACATCTCTAGTAAGAATGCACCAGAGTTCATATGTACAAGAAGTGGAGTTAGTCCAAAGGACCAGGGTTGGACTTATAGGATTTCTGGGATATGACACCATCAGACATCACTACATTCAAGTTTTCTCCACATGATTTTAGAGATAGCACTTTGAATACATTCATGTTTGAGTATCAGATAATATCCTAAATAAAATATTAGTATTACTATGTACATCTGCATGGATAGAGTAGTTATTACTAAATCATATTGATGGAGAAACATGTAGTTTTGTTGTGCAAGGAGACTTTGAACTGTATTGTATCTGTAGGTGATCTCATTATCATCACCTTGAAAGGGGCCTCTGCAAACCAAAAAATATATTGACTGTACTTTCCGCATACTGACAAAAGTTTGTGCAGATCTCCCACATGACATCCATACATTGCTGCTGAAGCTTGGTGGGTGGGGGGTGGTAACTGAGTGTGTCATCAGATGCATTGTTAATGGCAGTTCTGATGACATTGTTTCTCACTTGCTTTGTGTGTGGCACTGCATTATTGGAAAGCATAGAAGAGTAGAGTTTTCTTCTTACTGCAAGAAATAATGACCTTTGTTGCTGCTTTGTGAGAGATACATGTGCAGTTGGTGCAGAGTGGGTGGAAAGATGAGTGGTGGCTTGGGAATCAGGGGTGGGGGCAGCTGTGGTGAAGGCATTCTTACCCTTCATTGATGTCCAGTTGGTTTTGTTGTGAGACCCTTGTAGATTATTAGATCACAAGTTGAGTATTTCATAATGGGGAAGCACTTACTGTGATCACATTTGTCCTACAGAATGCATTTGCACTAGTATTGGTTGTGATCTCACTGCTGTGCACAGGAACCATCATGACTTGTCAATTTGCTGTTGGTGGCAGTAAATCCTCAATGTGTGTTTGTGAGAATAATGCCACTGCACCAAAGGAATTATCCAATGATATACTAATCAATTGTAATTGGGAAAGTAGGATACTGGAGGGGTTGTGATAGACAGACACTATGCCAATGGGATCTGAAAACAATGTGCTGATCACTTGTGATTGGGTGAAAAAAACATTGGAGGGGTTGGAATATGAAAATAATGTGCCAATTGGTGGAAATTGAGTATTGGATGACTTGGAAATGTTACAGGGGTTGGGATAAGGCAAAGATGATGTCCCAATTGGTAGAAATTGAGTATTGAATGACTTGGAGACATTGGAGAGATTAGGATAAGGCAAAAGTGACATGCTGGCAATTGGTTGTGATGTAGTAAACAAAACATCAGAGGAGTTGGAATAATGTGACAATGACCTGCTGCTCAGTTGCAATTGGACATTGGTGGGGTTGGAATAGGCAGATGGTGCAGATTCTTCTAAGAAGCTTGGATCCTGGGGATCATCATCAGTATTGTGGATCCCACTGATGACCATGCCTGCAGGGAAGCATGGGATAATCTATAACAACATAGATCAGAGCACAATGTCAAGTCAGTTGACAGAGCTCATACATGTTTACCTTTTCTTGCAAGGTGCAGGGGCATGGAACTGAGGGAAAATGAGAAGAACATAGTACTGGCATCACAATACTATATAAATGCATTGATAACACACATTCCTGGGTGGCATGGCACTTGATATAAACAAAGTAAATATAGTGTGAGAAGGTACATAATGTCATTTGGGCTACATGCCACCATATGGCATTGGTTAAATACATTCTTTAATGCCTGAACAAAAAAAGTAAATACTCTGTAACTTTTCTTTTCATGAATATGACTTACTATTATGACTGCTGCCCTGTGAGCCTCCTTATGACATTATCATGGTACACAAGGTCATCTGATGCATCAGAATCTGAGTTGTCTGAGGCAGGATCAGGATCAGAAAGACCTGCCATTTGGCTCAGTTGCATGTTAGTGATGTTCAATGCTGCTAATTCACCAGCATATACAGCATGACAATAAGCTACATCATTGTTGACATCACTGCAACAGGATAGTGCCTCTTCCTTGAAGGATTCTGGCTCCTTGCTGGCAGCAGCTAGCTGGTCCCAATCATGCATGAAAATCTCTAAGAGGACATCTTTCATCTTTTCCAGGGCATCAATTTCACGAAGGTTCATGGAGAGATAGGAGAGTATGCATTTCCTAGATGTGAGTTTGGTGATGTAACATTTGTTGAAAAGCTCATTGGGCAACTGTGACAAGCCTTGGTCAAAGACTACTCTCCCCTGATTCAGAAAGGACATCAAAGTATATTGCAAGCTTAGGTACTAAGAACTAACCTTGACCACATCTTCAGGTGTCAATGAGGTGTGAGATGTTCTACCTAAAGATCTCATTGCAAAGCACAGCTCCAAAGGTCAGACAGAAGTATGGAGTTTGCAAGGGTGTTGTGAGTGGTCTTGAGCAAACACTGGTGGGGACTCAACATGGGCTACACCAAACCACAAGAAGTAAGACAGGAGGAGATAGAGAGTAGAGGCAAAGCTGTCTTCCTTAATGCACTCACAAGGATGTAGGTCACAAGGCACAAATGGATTAGACTGAGGGTGCTCAGTCAACTACTGCTAGCTTATATAGTTTACAGGATTGTGCATGGACCATAGAGTCTATGGGAATGACTACTTGTTTTAGATAGATGAGAGAAGTAAGGGTGAGAGAAAGAAGTTGATGATGGGAAGAAAAGAATGGAGATTAATAAGGCATGTGTGCAGCATGTTTGTCTAGACCATGGATCACATGTAGTTTCCCATAGTCACATGCACATCACATGACTTTGAAGTCTGAAAAATGTAAAGTATGTGTGCAGAAGTGCTAAGTTAAAAAGTTTGAAAATATTAGTATATCATAACACTACTCCCTCTTTAAGACTTGAATTCCAGGCAAGTCCTGTGATAATTAGTTTCAGTAAAGTTCTCATAATGAGTGAAGAGAGAAGAGAAATCTCCAATGGTAAGGCCACAAAGTTTCTAAGGAGCTGAGGGATTCTTTTTATGAAAATTGGCAACTGCCTAAGGGGCAGTGTTAATGATGTCACCTGATTCCCATGTCCTATCAGATTCATTGTGGCCCTTCCAATGTATGAGATATTGAAGCTGGCAGCCTTTGAGACAAGATGCCATGATGTAATCTATTTCAAACTGCCTACTCCTTCTTTGTCAACTTCAATTGCATCTGGGTGTGAGACTGGTTGTTCCAGAAGGGTTGCCCAATATGGTTTAACACATGAGATATTGACAGTAGGGTGAATACAAATAGAGTTTGGCAATTTGAGTTTAATAGCATTAGGAAGGACCTCAAGGATTGCATATGGATCAATCCATTTCTGGGTCAACTTCTTTGCTGTGTAAAGGAGCTTCAAATGTTTGGCTGAAAGCCAAACTTGTTGTCCTTTCTTGTAATCGGGAGCATCAGATCTTTTACTTTCTGACTGCTTCTTCATTCTTTCTCATGCTTCCTCCAATGCATCTTCTACTTCTTTATGGGATTTTCCCATCTCCATGCTGAATTCTTATCCCATGCCTTTAGCCTTTCCTTCAAAGCCCATGTGAGGAGCATAGTTACATGTGATGTTGAAGGGTATAGTGCTGGTGATGGTGGTGAGGGAATTGTTGTGATGGAATTGAGTGACTTTGAGCCAATCAGCCCATTCAGTCTGTCACTTAGCTATGTAAGAGTGGAGATACTGTTCAAGTCCTCTATTGATATGCTCTGTTTGTCCATTTGTTTGGGGATGATAGGCAGTGGAGATTTTCTGGGAGATAAAGAGAAGGTTATATAATTCAGAAGTAAAGTCCAAAACAAACTGGGGTCTCCAATTGGAAATGATCATAGAAGGGAGTCCATGAATACACCAAATATTGTCTCTGAATATAATAGCAAGGTCCTTTGAAGAAACTGTATTGTAAGTAGGAATGAAAACAACTTCTTTTGAAAATCAATCAACAACGACACAAATGGCAGTATAACCATGGGAAGTGGGTAAACCCATAATGAAATCAACAGATAAGTCTTCCCATGGTCATTTAGAAGTGGATAAAGGGAGTAATTTGCCTGCCAGTGCCTTTGATTTTCCCTTTGTTTGGGTGCACAGTTGGCAGCTATCTACATATTTTTTAATGTCTTTGGTGACACCAGGCCATGAGAAATAGCAAGTGAGAAGATGAGAAGTATGGGCTTGTCCCAAGTGTCCACCAATAGGAGAGTCATGACAAATAATAAGAAGTTCTGTACATAGAGGTTCAGGAACAAAGACTTTGTTTTTGTTATTTTTGAAAATATAGTTGTCATAATCATATGTGTATTCATTAAAGGATTCTTTGTGTATTTTTTCTGATTCTTTTATAATTTTATCATAGAATGAGGAAGAAAGATTGACATTGTTAATAAATAAAGAAGGTGGAAGGACAGTAATGTTCTGGTTGTGATCCTGAACAGCATCACCATGGTCTGGCCTGTGAGATAAGGCATCCACACAATTGTTCAATGTTCCAGGTTTGTAGACAAAAACATAATTTAACTCTTGAAGAAGTGTGTGCCATCAAGCTTGATGACCAGATAAGGTTTGGGGTTTTTTCCAATATTCGAGACTCTTGTGATCCATCCAGATCTCAAAACCTTCCCTACTGATTAGGTAGTGTTGCTATTCTTCTAATGCTCAAATGACTGCTAAGAGTTCTTTGTTGTAAATAGGATAATTGCGCTCAGCGCTATTGAAGGAGTGGGAAATGAGGGTGCAGAGTCTCCAGAGACTGTCATCACACTTAACCGAAAGCACTGCCCCTGTGGCAATATCCAAGGCATCCGTTTTAAGACACATTTCTTTGTCTTGATCCAGGTAAGCCAACAGGGGTGATGCCTTAAATTTATTTTTCAAGGCATCAAATGCTACTTGGTGTTTCAGTTCCCATTTGAATAGAACATCTTTTTTTGTTAGATCGTTCAATGGGCGTGTGATGTCCACAAAGCCTTTGATAAATTGTTGGTAATAGTTACAAAGTCTGAGGAAGCCTTGCAGTTGTTTGAGGTGTGTGAGAATTGGCCAATCCAATACCCCTGACACCTTCTTTTCCTGCATTTCTACTCCCTCTTTAGATACTACCATACTGAGAAAGTCTACTTTGTCTTTTGAGAAACTATATTTTTCTGGTTTTACATAAAGATCATTTTGGCAAAGACATGAAAGCACCTCCTTTACTATTGCTTCATGCTCTTCACATGTCTTGCCTTTAGTAAATATCATACAGTCATCAATATAAATAACAAGTACAGTATACATGTCATTAAATATGTCATTCATCATTTGCTGGAAAGTAGGGGGTGAGTTAGTCATCCTGAAATACATAACAGTTGGTTCATAAGCACCTATGGGAGTAACAAAAGCTCCCTTCCACTCATCACATTCCTTAATTCATACATTATTGTAATCCCATCAAAGATCTAGGGCTGTGAACATATCTGCATCCTTAAGGTAATCTATCAATGTTGAAATAAGAGGTAGAGGATAGGTGTTTTTAATAGTGCCTTCATTTAAATATTGGTAGTCCATGACCAATCTCTTTTTTCCATCTTTTTTAGGTATAAAGAAAACAGGTGCTATTTGAAGAAACTTTGATGGGCAAATGTAGCCCTTCTTGAGTTCTTTTCCAATGAACATGCATACTTCATCTGTTTCTGCATCCAATAAGGGAATTACTCTACCCTTTTTGGGAGTGAAGTCTGTTTTTAGATCTATTGTGTGGTCCCAGGGTTTTTGTTCTGGCATTCTTTCAGATTCATTCTCAGAAAATATGTCAAGGAAGTCATGATATGTTTCAGGCACTTTTTCCTTGAGTCTTTCTTCTATACTATGGTTATAAATAAGTTTGATGGATTTGTTAAAAGGTCCATTGTCCATAATACAACAGTAGGGTGTGCAGCGAGGAAAGGAAATAGTTTTAGATATCCAATCTATAGTGGGATTATGCCAAGCCAGCCAGTCATAGCTGATGATGAGGAGGTGAGTTTCTAGTTTAGAAACATAGGCTTCCAGGACCTCATAATGGCTGGCAATTCCAATAATTAATGTAACAGTGTGGGTTACTTGACCTATTGCTCCATTAGAGCCATCAGCATTTTTCACCAAAATAGAATTAGGAATTTGATAAGAAGAAATACTATGAGAGAGAACATAGTCCTTGTCAATAAAAGTGTGAGAGGCACCTGAATATAGAAGGGACTTAAATGATCGAGATCGCCAACTTCCATCTTCATAATTTAGTACACATGTCTCAAGTGACATTTCGCCACTGAATGACAACATACTTGCACAAATAGAAAGAAGAGGCTGCTTTCTGCCTGGCTTCTACCTCAAACTTGTCTCTGTAAAAGGCTTCAACTTCTGCCAAATAGAAAGACAGCATTGCTACTTGTTGGATGACAATGGGGGGAATGGGTGAGCAGATGTAGGAGGGGATGGAAGAGGACGACCATATTGGTGCTGGGTGTGCTGCATGGGCAGCTGGTAAGGTGCAGCAGGCACATATGCATCTGTCTCACTTCTTCAGGATCTTGATGGCAAAATCCCAACCTATCTGTGCTTCCTTGGTCAGGATGACAAACTCCTGAATAAACAAATCTATGGGCCTAGACCCTTGCCATAAGGCTTGAAGCTTTTTAAGGCTTTCATGAGCCAGTACCTTGATTTGAAAGTACTCCTTGATCTCTATTTGGAGATTGGCCCATTTCAGCCAAGTGACAATGCCTTTCAGCAATATGAGAGTGGATCCCACCACTATTGGGATTTCTTCTTCTTCGTCCTCTAAGTACTGTTCTAGTGTTATTTGGGCAAAGCCCTCTGCCTTCTTCTCAAATTGAGACAAGACTGCAACTGTGTGAACATGGTTGTCCTTTCAATCTTGTGCATCAACCCAGAGTTGAAGTTTTATCCACCAGGCATGGAACTTGGAGCGATCGCCATCCCAGTTTCCAGAGTCCATGATTTTCTTAGAAATATTTGAGCACTCCTTGCTCAAGGTGAGCACATCGAGGTGGTTGACGAGATTGTTGATATCAATGGACATCATTGTTTAATGAGAGGAGGAAGGGCGGCAGTGCTGAAGATGAAATGCATCAGTGAAGTAGTTGTTGTTTTGACGGTTTTGTTGGAGTTGGATATATTGGATGAGGGCGTGTTGTGCCTGAGAGGTGGAATCAAAGTAAGAAAATGTAACCTGTCCAAGGGGAAAGTCTGTGAGAGCAGAAGTAGATTGAACTGGTTGGGATTGTTGCACTACTCAGAATGTGCAAACATGAGCCAGCTTGAATCCTTACTGTGAGGTATCTTTCAACCAAGCTCGAGGGATGCAGCAGATGGTAGATCTAAAAAAGTATTTCTTTGACTGGAGGTAATATCTTCTTCTCCATAAAGTTTTGTAATGGGTTCTCTGGGGTCCGCAAAGCTCAGGAACAAAACTACACATGTACTAGATAAAAAAACTATGAACTAACACTCTACCTCCCCAATCGCTTGGACTAACAAAACGAGATAAACTCAACTACAGGCAGCATGATGGCTGTGGTTCCCATATCACTCTTCACAAACTTGGCATGACCCTAGTGTAGTATCACCTCAAGGGAGGGACTGAGAAGATTCTAAAGAAAACTCAGGGTACTGCCCCACATTCTAAAGTGGCAAATGTAAAGAAGAGGAAAATTGGAAAACTCTAAGGGGTACATACTCCTTAGCCCAAGAGCCCAGGCAGTGTAAACAGTCTAATCCAAGTGTTGCAAGTGGTCTCGAGCAAACACTGGTGGAGACTTGACATGAGCTACACCAAATCACAAGAAGTAAGACAGGAGGAAATAGAGAGTAGAGGAAAGCTGTCTTCCTTAATGCACTTGCAAGGATGTAGGTCACAAGGCACAAATGGATTGGACTGGGGGTGCTCAGTCAACTATTGCTAGCTTATATAGTTTACAGGATTGCGCACGGACCATAGGGTCTATGGGAACAACTACTTGTTTTAGATAGATGAGAGAAGTAAGGGTGAGAGAAAGAAGTTGATGATGGGAAGAAAAGAACAGAGATTAATAAGGCGTGTGTGCAGCATGTTTGTCTATACCATGGGTCATGTGTAGTTTCCCACAGTCATGTGCACATCACATGACTTTGAAGTCTGAAAGATATAAAGTATGTGTGCAGAAGTGCTAAGTTAAAAAGTTTGAAAATATTAGTATATTATAACAATGGGGTTAACATTTTCTGCATCCTTCTGTTGGCTTCAATAGTGCACCTTTGAAAGAATCTCCTCTTTTAGGAGACTGGAGCTGTGGAGGGAAGAGATGAAAGGCAGTTTGAGGGGGTGAACCCATCTTAGACTCCTCTGGTACTTTGTCATCCAAGTTGTTATTAGGGCACTTGCAGGAGGGGAATGAAAGAGCAGCTGGTCAATTGAGAGGGGGGTGTGAGGGCTAGAATTGGTAGAGAATTTTATGGAGGCAGAAAGACTGGGGGTATCAATCATGGTAACAATCAGTATTCACAGTTCTTGGAAAAGTACACCTAAGGCCTATCAGCCTGAGTGTGCAGTGGAGTTTCATGAAGGTACATATGTTCCAGCTGAGAATATTAATATGAATATTTCATGCAGTTTCTTCAGGAAAACTAGTGTAGGCTGTCAGTGTGGGGTACCCCAGGTGATATGCAATTGTGGTACTGACTTGTTCCCATAGGTGGCTGACTACCCGACCTACACAATGATTGCAACCACAATATCTGGGATAGGTGAAAACACACATATTGTTATACGGAAACTTCCCCATATTCATTGTAAGGGTGGTGTCATGTGAGCATGATTGTAACTGACAATGTTGAACAGTGGCTACAAAAGTTTATAAATCTATCCAATGGTATACTCATACAGTAAACTCAGTGTTACTGCTTTGCTTCATCACCTCTTCCTGGGCTGCATCTCCATTTTCTCTGTTATATTGATCTCTGCAGTGACATTTGCTATCATCAATCTTGGTCTGAAGCTGGCACAGCTACATAGATGACATGAGCATGTGGTTACAACAAATGTGTTGACACTAACATGTACACCTAGTGTTGCAGTTTTGTGACCTGGCATCACCTGTGACCACTTCATGACTTTTCACAACCCTTTTTCCTCTGGTTCCTCCTCTCACAGCTTCACTGTTGTATTACCAGATCATATTTGACAATCACAACTTGCAGCTACCCCTCTCTCTTTTAATGGACAATCCCCAGCCTTACACCTCAGATGGGCTCTTGACCTTCGGACTGGACATTCCCCTGGATGTTGGGTTCCTGTGCAACACAAGGACTGGATTCTCCCTGGAGTTTCCCTGGATCTTCCCTGGATTCTACTCTCCCCAGTTGGCTGTGACTCACCACCTCATAGATCCTAATCATCCAAGTACTGCCTTGTTGATTCTACATGCCCCAATACCTGCCCTGTTGATCCTAGATCTTCTGGATAACAGCCTCTGGATTGTAGACTCCAATGCCTGCCCTTAACTGGACAGCCTTGCTTATCCTTGATCACCCAATCATTGATCCTACTATACCTGTTCCAGTTTCTTCTGTTTCCTCACATGCTATGTGACACAATGTTTCTTACATGCGTTTGTGTCTACCCTAAAGTTCTCTTTCTTCTTTAGACTATTTTCTTAGACTGGTCCTAAACTCTTTGTATTGGTATATATATTCAGGCAGAGCTCTTATAGCTCTTTAACTTGAATCTACTCATTCATACCCTGGGTTCTCTGCTCTGCAGGAGATCTTAGCAGAAGACTCTTGTTCCCTGGAGATGGAGCTCTTCTTGTATACTCACTTCCTTGCTAACTTGACTTGACATGCCTCTCATTGTCATCAACTTCAACCCCTTGACACTTGTCTTGGTCTCCTTTGGAGTAGCATCTCAGGTTGGAGTACCATTGTTGCGGGAAACTGTAACACCTAGCCTGTGGAGTCTGTGACTTATTCCAGCAAAGAAGTTCTGTCTGGGCTAGGGACAACCATGAAGAACTGGGGCCAAGGTTACTACACTACATTATGATGTAGTATATTGAATGCCATTGAATATGTGCATGATATGCTCCAGGATGGTGAAAAAACAGGTGAAGGAAATTTTGACATTTTCCCAGGTGATGGGAGTGACAGGAGCAATGATGCAATGGACATGGATGTGGTGAACAGCTTGGAATTGACAAGCTCACAGGAGCTCATAACATTCAGCCAACAGAATATAATTTAATTTTGATCCATTCTATGTTACTGTTCTATTGCCCTGGACCCATGTCTCCCCACCACTCATCCCCTTCTGCACATGTACTTGTAGGACTGTTATGTAGAAAATGATTTGATTTATGTCATTCACCTGATTGCCAAGCATCAGCCCACCCAAACAACATTTGTGGGAACAAGTTCAAGAATCCCCCTCTGATGTTTCCATCCATGTTTGCTTCTTGATGTCAGGTTCACCACTTCCTTTCAAGTGCATTGCCCAAGTTTCCAACTACAACTGGACAATGGTAAACCTGCAGCAATTAGTACATAGTAGTTAGTTTGATATTTATTCAATACAATTATAAAAAATCATGCAGAAGCAGCACAATGCCACTTCAATGTAGTGCAGTGAAGGAGCTTCAGTGCCTTTTGCCCAAGCTAGTAGGGCTGGCACAGCAAAAAAATAAGAGTCTTATAGAACAAGCTGGAGTCACTCCACACAAAAAATCTGGTCAACATTATCCAACCCCTTTTTTACTGATCAGACTTAGGATTCTGACTGTAGAATTAAGGACAATAGTTGTATTCAGAATATAAAGTTGATTTCCTTGTATTAAAAGGTGAATATGTGTACAGAATATGAAACTGAGAGTTCACAATCTCACTCTACATATATTTGAAAGGTGTGAAGTTAGCTGTGCCACAACATGCTCTTATTTTACATGACAAACATCAGATATAGTTGCCAAATGTAGGGATAACACCCAAGCCACAAATTCCATGATTTCATGCTAGAATTAGAGCAAATTGTAAAGTATGAACATGAAAATAATACCAATCTACCAGTGAACAAACTTGAAGAATTAAAGGTATGTAGATTATTATATTCAAACTTGAAGTCTTTTTTTAGTTTTACTACCATGAAGGCTTTGCCTAAATGTTTTGTTGGTTACAACAATATCTCAATTTAGATCTATTCTTCCAAGCCAATACCTGCAGTATATTGGACTCATAGATTTATTAACAATGGAGTGAATTTTCAGCACCTCCACCCAACTTGCATCCATTATGTACATGTTATGCAACCATTTACAATTGCCACTTAACTATTGACATGTTCTCTTGACAATAAGCACTCTGTTGGAGTTTCTATTCCATATTAGGACTATAGCTTATATAAGCAACCATTACATCACACCATATTACTATACCTTTACTTTAGTGACTACAGAAGTATTTTACAGATTATGAGCGAGTCCTTTTCAAGCTCAGTAGATCACTCCCAACTTGGATTAAACAAGTTGGAAATGTCTTATGAAGTTGAACTTGTGGATAGCATGAAAGTTCAAATTTTGAGTCTCAATAGACACAACTGGCTGGACTACAGCAGGAAAGCAATTTGCATAGTATGGAAAGTCTAATGTGCTACACCAAAATTGAACTATACTATCATACTAGCAATTATCAAAGCCAACCAAATGCCTGAAAACCCTATGAACAGCACTGCCTCATGTGTTAGTGGTTATAGGTGGCCAAATGACTCCAAATAGAAGTTAAATAGTATGAGACAGTTGCAGCCCAGCATGTAGAAAAAGCAGCCACAAACTGGATGCTGATTGAGGGAGAGAAAAGGAAAACAGCTGATAACGGTGATCAGTGCAGTGGAGAGGAAGACATGGGAGATCAAAAAAGACTTACCAGGTTGTGGCCCTCATACCTCATCCCAATCCCCAGCAGTCAACAAGATAAGGACAATCAGAAGTCCCAGAATGACGTGGATGATGTTGAAATGGACTGGAGATGTCCTAGAGGCTACAAGAGGCAGTGCTTCATCTAATTGAAGTCATCAAGCTGAGATATGGGGCCAGGAGGCCATAGAGGCAAGCAGGTCAAATTGGCAGTCATTAAGAATGATCCAAACCATGAAACCAATGCCACACATATTGGAATTGATAGGAGAGGGTGTGGCAAGGATGGTGTAGCAAGCAGTACATGTCACAACTCAAATTGAGTCACAATGATGATACTAGCTAAGAATAACTCAAGTTAGTAACAACAGCAAAAGCACACGCAGACATCTCATCAACCACATCAACCCACCATGTCAATCAGAATGGCTGAAAATCATGTCTAGAAAGAGTCAGTTATATTCAAGCTCAGAACTGGACATACTGTATTATGTTATAATATACAATATATTCAAACTTTTGAACTGAATACTTTACAATGTACTTTGCAAACTTCCAGACTTTGAAGTTATATGACATGCACATGACTATGGGGACTTACATGTGACCATGGCCTAAACAATGACATCATGACATATCTTATTAATTTTCATTTCTTTCTTTCCCATTATTATTATTATTATTTTCTGTCATCCACTAAATTCAATAGTTTCTCTTATGACCTTCATGATCCATGTGCATCTCTGTAACCTACTGTATATAAACTAGCTGTACTCAACTGAACTCCCTAGTATAATCCACTTGTCTTTTTGTGGCCTATGTCTTGCATAGGGTTAAGGTGTCAACCTCATCTCTTATATCTCCTCCTCTCTATACTACTCTGGTTGGTTCAGAGTAGCCTGTTGAGTCCCACCAGTGATTGCTGAACATAGTTAGCAACACATCATATCACTGCATTAAGGTCATTTTGGACAAATTGGAGTGGTCAGATATTATCCATATTGAGTGAAAATCCTGGGGAAGTGTTGCTGAGGCATGAAACATGAGTGGAACAGCACTGGAGTCAATCAATGGTGGATGCATGAGGACAATAGCATGAGTGTCACATGCAAGGTGCAACTTTCCATATCAGGCAACTACATGGATGCAACACACACACAAATGCTATATATATGCTGCTATACAGATACAATACCATTTGTTTATTGGAATATTCATAGGTATTATTCATTTGATTTATTCTTTTTTCATCCATACAAACACTACCAGCTATATTTTATTCTCTCATGTTTGAGGGGGAGTGGTGGAGTTTCTATTCCATATTAGGACTATAGCTTACATAAGCAACCATTACATCACACCATACTACTATGCCTCTACTTTAGTAACTACTGAAGTCTTCTACAAAGATTGCACCAACAGATTGTGTAGAGCCCAATGCTCTTGTGGTACTTGTACTTGATATTGTGATATGGCTAGGAGGCACTGGTAACTAAATGCTATCTCTTCCAAAGACTACAAAGGCCTGCATTTGACAGTGGCAAAAAACAACATTTTCAAGGTTTGTTCTACAGGAAAACCACTCTATGGTCTCCTCTGTTTCATGTGTTCTTGCATGATTGGCAACATACAGAGTCCCACAAAGCATAGTCACACTGCAAGCAAGCAAGACCACTGGTTGGAGGTAGAAGATGAGAAATAGATCCAAATTGATCTGGGTGCATGCAATCTTGAAGCATGAAGTTCATGTCTTGTAGACAATATTGGCATACTAGGAGAGCAAATAATAGATGAACATTTTTTGTGCAAATGAAGAGTGTGTGTTGGATAGCTTGCAAAACAATATGCTGTGAGCAGTCACATATTTGCTATAGCAATGAATTATTAAACATTGATGGTACAGTATATATAATACATGTGGCTGGATTACATAGTGCCCTGTCATGAAAATAATCACATCATAGTTGAATAAATATCTACATCCAATAGTGGCAAGATCAACATCAATAACAAGCTCATTGGCAGCAGAAATAGTGCTACTATCATGGAGAATAGCTAGATGCTTGGTTATTTCTTTGGCTCTAAACCCACTCCATTATCAGTTTGAAACCATAGCATAAACAACAATACTCACATTCCAGCTTCACCAGACCACTTTCTTCTTGTTTGCCAGGAATCCTTTCCAAGGCCACTTCACACATATGCATGAATATGCATGAAATAAAGCTTTTCATCACAGTGGAAGTTGGCACCATAAGGTAGAGGTGGGAGATTAGCCAATTCATTCTCTGTTAGAATAAATAGAAAAGTCTGATTGAATAATTGGGAACTGGCTGGGTATAACAGGGAAATCAAAATGTGATCCACAATGAATTTGTGACACTTTTGAGGACTTTTGGTAGAAAGCAATTGGAGAGCCTTCATTGCAGCCGGGGATTGAGACTTGTTGTCTGATAAATCCAGACACCTCTTGCCCCATTGGCCCTTTGGATAGTATGATTCCTCTTCCACAACATTCTCTGAGGTTGCACAATTACCATTCAGCTATATGTAACAAAGTATGTGCCAGAGTACACTTTCTTACATGACTTATATCAATTGCCACTAATTAAAATACTTTATAAGCTTAGATATTTGCAAGCAGATTGAACATACTGACCTTGTATCTCAGCAACTGTGGATGATGATGTGACAATGTTTTTATTGCCACCACTTCTTCAAAATCTTTATCATTCCCCCAATCTAGTTGTTGCTTAGGTATTTGTATGTAAAAAGAACAGTAAGGAAGTAAATCAATCTACTAGAATGGACTAAAGCCAATACATCTGGGTCCTCATCAGTTGCTGAATTGATTTTCTTTATACTTCTTTCCTCCTCTTTGTCCAAAAATTCCTTATCTGCATTCTCTAATTCCTTTAATTGCCAGTCCACTGAGGTAACATCCAGATCAGTTTGAGTGAAATGGCTAATGTTGAGTGACTTGGTAATGAAGACAGGCAGCTGATCCAGCCAGGATGTTATGCTTGATCCAGATAGGGGCAGGCATAGACTTAGTACTTTAAGGGGCCAGGGGCTAAGAGAAATCTACAAGATCTACCAGTAAATGGCTGAGTCAAGAATTCAGGGGGTAAATTTGGGGAGTCACCAAGACAAGCATTCAAAGGTTCAAAGAGCATGCACTCAGAAGTAGCATGAGGACTTTCAAAGAGGAATGAAAAGGATCATAGAGGGTAATGTTATTGACCAAGGTGACTGAGTAGGTCTAAGTTAAAGAAGTACAACAAGGAAGAGGAACAAACTTATATACAGGAGATCTTCAGTGAGTTTGTAAGCAAAAAGGAATACCATGAGGTGTGATGGAATGTTAGTAATATGACCAAATAGAATGTTATAGAATGACAGATGGAAGGCAATGGTAAATATGACTAAATAGGATTTCAACAGCCTAACTAATTGTTCAAAAGAAAATATAGGAATTGTGTGAGATATTATTGTCTTTTTCAGGCAACTTGGCCCTGTGGGAAATTTATGTAAAAAAACACCTCTCATCTTTGGTCAACCATAGCACCTCAATGCCCACTCAGAGCTCTATGGAAACAATACCATTTGACTCAGGCAAGCCCAGCAATTGTTGAACTAGCGCATGTATTGGCTAGAGTTATGCAAAGCATACTTACCTGCTGACTAAGCAAGGTAACGATGAACGTAGTAGTTGGGAATTAAGAAGTGATTAGAACTCAGCTCAGCTGAGTTTGTACTTAAGTACAGTGAATGTGTGAACAATTATATGAGTATGGTAAATACTGCTCCTATCGTTCAACACTCCCCGTGGTCTAATGTACCGTAGTATTGTAAGACCGAAGTAAAGAATCAATTGTGTGATCCAGGAGGAAAGGCGAGGTTGTGAAACTCCAAACCAAGTTGTGGGCAAAATTTCTCAAACTTGACATGTCCAAGGTTCTAGGTGAGCATATCAGCTGGATTATCATCTCCAGGGATATAAAATAATTCAACCTGCTTGAAAGTCATCACTGCATCATGTACATAACGGGACTTGATGAGGATGTGTTTGGATCATTTCTCAGTGACTGGGTTTTCTGCAATAAAGAGAGAACCTTGGTTGTCACCACAGATAGGGATAGGATTTAGCTTGTGCCCAATTTCCTCAAGCATTTGCTTTATCCAAATGACTTGGTGAGAACGATCGCTCAAAGCCATATACTCTGCTTCTGTAGAAGACAGTGCAGTAGTCTTTTGTAGATGGGAGTTCCAAAGGAAAACCCCATTCACAAGTTTAAGGTAGAAACCTGTCTGCAAGTGACCGGTAATTTTATCCTGACCCCAGTCTGAGTCAATGCAGGCGATTAAACCTTTGCCAGATGATCCATCATAAATCAGAGAGTAATCTGATGTGCCAAGTAAATATCAGCAAATGTAAAGGGCCTTTTCAAGGTGATCCTTTGATGGATTGGCTGATTGGCAGGCCAACTATGTGACAGCATAGGCGATATCAGGCCTAGTCCCAATCATGAGATATAATAATGACCCAATGACTGTTTGAAAACGAGTCCTAAGTTCTGGGTTCACCAGTAGGTCATTCTTCTCTGGGTAATATCCCTGAGGTAGAGGAGTCCAAGCAGGCTTTGCGTTGATCATTCCGCAGCGCTCAAGGACCTTGTCAAGATAATTCTGCTGGTCAATGTATATGTGGTGACCTTCTCGACATATGTTCATTCAGAGGAATTCACATGGTTCCCCGAGATCTCGACATTCCCACTTTTTCATAAAAGCAGCCTTAAGTTTTTCAACTAGGCTCTTGTTGGGTCCACAAAATAATGCATCGTTGACATAGATAATAGCAAGTACTATTTGATTTCCTTGCTTGTACACAAATAGACTAGCATCTGTCCGAAGCTGTTCAAATCCTAGTTCCTTCATGGATTTGTCTAGTGCGTGCCACCAGGTGATACTGGCTTGCTTTAATCCATAGATCGCATGTAGAAGTCTTAGTACTTTGTTGCCTTTGTGTTTAGGTGGCAAGAAACCTTCAGGAAACTCCATGTAGAGTTCCTCTTCTAGGACTCCATAGAGATAAGCGGATTGGACATCAAGTCCAGATATATACCACTTTCCTAGGGCTGCTATAGCTAGCATACATCACACAGTTTCAAATCTGACAACTGGTGAGAAAATTTGATCATAGTCTAGACCTTCCACTTGGGAGAAGCCTTTAGCGACTAGACAGGCTTTTTTACGGCCATCGGATTTCACATCAAAAACCCATCAATTCTTTATGACCTTGCAGCCAATGGGGCAA